>JAAEAF010004468.1:0-112665 GCA_011037195.1 Triatoma infestans | reverse complement strand
AGAAGTATCTGTTGGTTGGCTGATCGGCCGAAGGGTATCAAAAAAACACCAAAAATTTTTCTTTCAAGTGTTTTTTATTAGTAACCCGACGTTTCGGCAAACATTGTTTGACTTCTTCAGGGGCTATCTTAGATTGAAAAATTTGTATGTTCTATCATTACATGTTCAATTACTACTGTGGTATGTGTGTACTACCAGTGAAAGGTTGAGAAGGTACGCAGAGGAATGTACACACATACCACAGTACTAATTGAACATGTAATGATAGAACATACAAATTTTTCAATCTAAAATAGCCCCTGAAGAAGACAAACAATGTTTGTCGAAACGTCGGGTTACCAATAAAAAACACTTGAAAGAAAAATTTTTGGTGTTTTTTTGATACCCTTCGGCCGATCAGCCAACCAACAGATACCAATTCTAACGGCCAACAATTGCTACAATTTGATAGATATTATTATTTTTAAGGTGTACAGCATCTAAGGAACTCTTTCGCACCTGACAATCATCCTCAATGACACTAATATACTAATTGATCATAAAATTATATCATATTTAAATTGAATAGCCTTTCATAAATTACTATACTCTTAATTAAAGAAACGGTGGTAGAATGCTAGAGTCCATTTAGTGCCTAATCTTGAGATAAAGAAAACCAACTACGACGTACTTACTTATATTCATACTAATACATTCATACCATACACATTCTAACAATCAGATTCATACTTAAAAACATTCATCCTAATAAATACATTCATGCCTATAAATACGTTCATACTATAAATGCAGTCACACATTATATTCAGGTTACACCCAGTTAAATAGTTGTGGGGGGGTACTCGATATTCCTTCACCACAATAAAAACCTTCAGTCTTCCGGAAGTCTTTCTTCAGTCTAACCAAAATTAAAATCCTATCTATTTCATATTCATACCACCAATTCATTCATATATGTGTCGGGGTACCAATCCTGAGACAGACCCACCCCTCCAAAGTTCAGTGGCTCCCTATGATAAGCGGGGAAAACGTTCCCGGAAGACTGGAAGTTTGCCACCCCTGCCTCGGGATTGACCCCCCCACATCCCACCGCCACAAAATTCAAATTTAATTTTTGTGTAAACTCTGAATAATTGTGTGAACTACTGCAAAAAGAAAATGGTAATCTGCGTTCAGCCTTTATCCTGATTTAATTCAAGTATGTGGTAGAAGTGTTGATAATAGAGAGGGAAATAAAACTGCACTTGCATCTTTCAAAGTATTCTACTTTATTAAATTTAATCTGGCCAGCGAGGGACGGCGCTGCCAGTTAATTATACGATATTATTTATTTTACGTTGTTTATTTCCGATTAGGGACCGTTTAAGCATGGTAGAGACAAAGATATTTGTATACTTCTATTTATTTATATTCAAAATATAGCTATAGGAGAGTGGATTTGATATCGAATTTGATATAATGCCACTCATTTTCATGTAATTTCATTGGCAAGATTAAAACAAAAAATCCATTAATTACAATATTTATTGTTTCTTCCAAATATGTTAATTTTTTTGCACAAACGCATTACAAACCATTTTTTTTCAACACAGTGACATCATTTCAAATGGGAGATGCCTAGACTAAATTAAATAATTAAAAATGACCGACCTTTTTTTTATTATTATGATTTTAATAAACTCACAGCTAAAGAAAAGTACTATTCCAGAATTAATTTACCAAAAGTTCTTATATTTTCTTTAAACAGCTTGTAATATAGTGAGTGTCACATTGTGTCAACTTGAAGCTGCAATATAACGTGCATTTTAATCATTGTTTTAATCAGAGTAAACTATACTTCTGATCCTGAGAATATTTCGCACTCACTATGTGACTACCGATCATTCTTTTGTCGGCTTCCTTTTTCTTCTAGCTGAGCCTGACGTCCCAAATTTATTTATCCTGTAGTGGAGGTTTCAGGAGTTTATAATTATTAACTAAATGTTATGATTACAGCACTATAATTAATTTATGTATACACTTATAATTCTAAGGACTTGACTTAATTAAGGGATTAAGAGATGGGGAGAGAAAACTAAATGAGAGATAAGACTGAGAGATAGGCAAGTGTGTGGAGTGTAGACTGGATGTTTGTTGTTGGCTGGTTAGCACGGAAAGTGTCTTCGCTCTTGAAGATGGTGATAGAATGGGGCGCCCATTGTCCTTTTTTTCCTTCAATATAGACACCTGTGGTAGGAAAAGCAGGACAATACTTCATCCCCAACTCTTGGTTGGCTTCGTTTGAAGATACCACCTTGGCAATCCTTGGGGATAGCGGGGAACTAGGTCTGTGATATGGTAGACACCACATCAATCACAGGCATATCACAATCACCCTATAATCCTACAATGTGCACCAGTGGAGTATGTTACACACCACATTGAAGGCCAACCATGAAACCAATAAACCAATCTATCTTTTTAAAGAGCATGTAAATAACAAACTGCTTACATAAAAAATATAATATAGCATTACATAAAAAAGCTAACCCCCATCCATCTCTTGAATACATCAATATTTGAAGATTTCCCCAAAAACATCAGATTTTATTATTCAGTTAATTATAGATTAACTAGATTGCTTGATTTCCCTTTGACTCTTTTCGCTTTGAAAAACGAGGAAAATCTGCGAGATGGAAAGGCAAAGCTTTTGAAAAATTCCTTCTTCGACTTCTCCAGTGCATGAAAGGATTAAATTAAATTCTTTCTGTGTTGTCGGAGATAACCTAGTAACTTACAGCTAAATACTTATTTTTTATTTTAAGTTTTATATGTTTAAAAAAAATTATTTGCATCTATTCTTTAAAAAAAAAATTAATGTTTCGAAAAAATCAAGAAAAAGATAAAGGTTGTTAAACAAAATATGATTATTAATTACTAATGGAAGTATTTCTTGTCTTAAGGTTGGCAGCAACCTTAATAATGTTCTATATTAGAGAATTTTGTGGGTTGGGGATATAACAAGGATGTCTGGTAGAGTAAAACAAGGGGAAGGCTCGGTGTGGTTGTAAGACATGAAGGGTTCTCTATAAGAGCAGGGCGCGCCCCCCCAAAACGAGAGAGGTTTACATTAATACCCATTTAGTATGTCTCTTAACTTGTCATGGACGCCATATAATCAGGCCGGAGTATACTATAAATCAAGGCTTGACTTGGACGTGGAAGAAGTCTACCCACACTTCTATTGCGCTAAAGAGGAACGGGAAGAGAGGATTGATTAATTTGGGATACGTCAGGCTGTATTCTAGAAGGGTGGTATAAAACGTTGTATGGGGGTTGGAAACACACTCTGTTGGAGAAATGAAACCGCCTGGGAATGTGGAGGCGGTAGTGTATAAGCGAGGGCGTAAAGGCGGCTCAGAGATACTCGCAAAATATTTGGCACATTTAGTCTATCAGTACGTACATACAACTACGTGGTACTTTGTTCTTTTTTGTGCCCATCAAAGACCCAAATTAAGTTTTATTCACGCCTAGATGCTTAGACATTAAATACATTTAGCGGTCTTAGTAGTGTAAAATAAACAATACTAGGCTAAACGAAGCCTACTATTAACAACATTATCATTTCAGATTTGCTATCTAATTAATTTGAACATATGTTCATTAACAAAAACACTTTTAAATAAAATTTTTTTTTTTGTTTTCAAAAAAATAAACTTTCTAATTTTTCCTGTTAAATTTCTGTTAATTGGAGCGATAATATTTAAACACTGTGAGAGCATATCGACTGGCGATATTAAATCATAACCACGATATGTTAGGTAAAGTAAATTCTCAATATGTTGTTGACTATCAAGTCATCTTCCTCACTCTCCATCACTCATTGTTTATGAAAACAGCAGTGGTGAATCATAGCTACTGGCCCAGGCTAACTGCAGAATTACTCCAACTAGGCCGGGTAGCCATAAGGATAGCAGTTGGCCTCCTCCTCACTGGCCATTGTAGACTTAATAAGCATATGCAACGCATGGGCCTGACAATGGATAGCCTATGTAGGTTTTGTCAGGAAGAAGAGGAAACAGCACTGCACGTTTTGTGTTAGTGCGAGGGGCTTGTATGGCTGTGGTTTCGCCTCTTTATAGACGAGAAGCTGGCGCCTGCAAGCCTCACCCAATAGCCTCTCTCGGGGCTTATTAAGTCTAATAAAGTAGGCAGCAGTCGAGAGGGTGCTCTAATTAGGGGTGCTCCTAGCCGACCACCTAGGAGCCTCCCCGAACTCCAAAGTTCAGATAACGGACAGGACCGGAGAGGGGACTCCAACTTATAGAGTGCCACAATAGATCTTAGGGATCGTAGTGGCTTAGGCTGGACAGCCAACCCCCCATAGAATCTAAGCTTCTATGTTATTTTGTTCAATGTTATTGACCCAACCTTCTACATTTTTTGTACTTTTGTAAATATATAACACTAGTGATGCTCATGATAGTTAATTTAAAGAAAAATGGTTATAATAAATTTTGATAAAGAAAAATAAAGAAATAAAAAGAGCATTTATTTCATATTTAATAATTAAGAGGGTGAATAAACGCTATTTAAATTTCAGTGGAAATGTTTAACGGTTTTGTATTATCATTTTGATTATGTTACATAATAGTAGGCTGTATGCATTAAAAAGGGGGTGTAGCTCTAGTAATTTTAATGTACCTTCCTTAATAAAAGGGAAAAAGGGTTATAGTAAAATAGGAATGGGTGATATCCTAAAAAGAAGGGTGTTTTCTAAATCGGATATTAAAATATAGAAGAAGAAGTGGGTTAAAGATGTTTTTTTTTTTTAAGAAAGATTCACCGTTTACCAACTGCACTAGAATAAAACGTTAATTTCTTTTTGCTAACCATTCTCTTATTAAAACAATTAAACAAACAAAAATAAATCTGGAATTTGAATATTTCAAACGATTTTTCTGTGATTATTAAATAGGTTGTAGAAAGGTGTATTATAATAAAAAGTTTATTCAGAGCCCAGCATAAACCTCTCAGTCTGTTTTGAATTTTCCTAAAATCAAGTTTCTCAGAAGAAAAATGTTTTGAGTGATGAATCGGTATATGTTTATAATGAATTCCATTTTCCCGATCAACCGATTTTTCATCAACCTCTGAATTTCGGCAATTTATCTACTTTGTATTACATTGTTAAGAACTTATAAAAATTTGAAATAATATCTTTGAGAGGGAAAACTGTATCGGAATATAGCCTCAGCCCTTATTGAGAAAATTTGCTACCAAGCGCTGGGCTGAATAGTTTGCGCACTTCAACTATGCATTACCCCCTCTGCAATGTATTGACAAGTAAGCTTCAACTTAAACAGCCAAACTTCTCCCCCCTAGAAACTGTCTCTAGTTTCTACCAAGAGATAGGAAAAAACTGGGATAAAAAGCTGGAAATCTAAGTGCTCAAACAAATCGCCAGATAATGTTTGAAGCGTTAGAAAGTTGCAAGAAGTGTTAAACCAACAGTTAAAGAAATCTAAACAAGCCAGCAAGAAAAAAAAAAACACTAGTCAGATATTTAAGAGCTTCAGAGATATTTTCCGTGATAGTCAGCTTCTTTTTGTCCGGTTTCATCGACCGGTTTCGGGAGTTCGCCTATGATCAGGATTTTTTTTTCCAAAACAGTGTGATAATATAGACTTGCATAGAAGAGAATTTAGTTGAAACACTTTCTGCGAATTTGCTCTGTGCAAGTCTATGTCAACACACTGTTTTGATGATGGGCGAACGCCCGACAACGGTCGATGGCCACAAAAAGAAGCAGACTATCACGGAAAATATCTCTGACGCTTTCCAGTTCTGCGAAAGCACCCACAACATTTAAGAGCTTACAGTGATTCTCAACCCAACTCTCAAGAATATCTCGCCGGCTTATTACAAAGCAATGAGTCTCAACTCACTTTAAGCCAAAGAACACAGAGAATCTTCACCAAGCTACACTAGCTATTCGACTATTAGAACAAGCCAAAGTTCTAACACCGCTCCTCTAATGTCGCACATCAACCAACGCTACCTGCTTCTACATCATCACCTATCTCTCGGTCACTCTAACCTATATTTACTTTTCTCTCTATTCACACAGTGCTGTTAAAAGTGGGTCAGTTTGTGTGTTCATTTTCTAAATTTCACCAACCACCATTTCTTGCTTGCTACAATACACAAACATTCTGTCTAGGTATAAATTTTTCCCCAGAAAAATGAAAGTGGAAGACCTCCTTTGTATAAAATAAATTTAAAAAAAAAAAAAATTCACGCATTAATTAAATGCGTTGTAACCATTATCGAGAAAATCGCCCCCCCCAAAAAAAAACTGAAAATATTTATTCAAAAAATAATATTTTCAGTTAAAGTTTTTAATTTTTTTCTAACAATAACTTCCTGTTGGATTCTCTGAACATTTATTTATTTCAAGTTAAAGCAAAATTTCAAAAATCTGACGCGAATGTGGGAAGAAGTAAATGCAAAAAATAAAATAAAATAAAGAAATGTAAGAGAATTAGCAGACCAATAAATTTGGATATTTCATTGTTTTTTAAAAAAAAAAAAAAATGAAACATCATCAGTAAAAAATTCTATAAAGAAAACTTTATCACCATTAAATATATTGTCAATTAATGGGGGGGGGGGACTAGAAATAATATGAAAAGAAAAAAGTGCAATTTTATTTATATAGCACGAAAGTTTTTTCCTGAAAAAGTAAATACGTGAGGTCCGATAGAATTACTCGCCACTATTCGTAAAGCCTTGATCTAGCCGGCACAATGTGTATAGCAGAGTTTGCAATAAACTGATATAGAGGAAAGGTAGTGTATATAGACTGTGTAAAGTGGGAACGGGCGGAGCCGTTTGAACATGTTAGCAGTGGTAGACCTGGAGTGGGAGGATAGTAATGAGGAAAAAGGTGTTGGTGTGTGTATAGGTGGTGTATGTATACACCTTGTTTGGGAAGTTCCTTCTAGGGCGCCACTGCCTCCCTTATAAGAGGTGTTATAGAGGTAAAGATCGATACTCTTGTACTACAAACACATACACACACACACTCAATATATATATGAAGCTTGTATTACAACACAAGTACAACACCTTGTAATATTACTATATAACCCATGTTTCTAAACACTACCTGCCTTTCTCTCCATCCACCCCACTTACATATCACTTCCTTCCTTCCTTCCTGCATCACACATCTCGCCCTTTACGCCATATATACAACAATGTTCATCACTATGTCTTCTTCATATAATATAATATATATATATATAAAACATCTTTTCTATCTCATTTTTTCTCTGAGATATTTCATATTATATTCGCAAAAATTGTGCAATCATTTCAAGAAACATTATTTTATAATACCATAATTATTATTTATAATAATTAATATTATTTTTTAATTATTATAATCTTATTAAAATTCTCTGCAATGATTAATTAATTCCTTCTCTGTTAATTGCTTCGACCAGTTAAAGCTAAAAACATTTTGGGGATTTTCCTAAACGATAACAAAAACAAAAGGTTAAATTTAAAACAGACCCCCCCCCATATAAATAAAGTGACCAATTTTTTGAAAATATATCATTTTCGGGAAGTATAGAATAATATGCAGGATTAATGATGCAGAAGTAATTGCGATTTCTGACCGAGAATTTTTTCTTAAATCACTGTATGTAATCAGCCGTGAACACATCTTTATTAAGATCAAAAATAAAGAACCAATTACAATCAATACAATATTTTTCAATGAGAAATAAGTTTGTTTATTTCTATAGCGTGAGAAATCCATGGTTCGTGTTTTGAGAAAACCTTTGAAAAGCGGTTTTTTTTTCTGCATTTTGTTGGTTGTGGAAGCGTTTTGTTCTGCAACTTTTTTTCGAGATATTTGATTAAGTAATATGTATGCGGCGGCTGAGGCACTCTAAGATTTTCTTGGAGGGCTCTTCAAAGATTCGCACAACTCATCTCCTTGGCAGAGCAAACGTGAGTTAAGGAGAATTATTGCCCTAGTTACAGGGCGTTGCTTTTTAAGGAAGTATTTGCATAATATGGGTCTCTTTGTGGACCCACTTTGCAGGAAAAAGGATGCGGACAAAAGGATGAGACACCGTTTCACCTTCTTGGAGAGTGCGTGCATTCGATTTCTGAAATTTTGGCGCCCACAATCTGGAGCCGAAGGCTAGATCAGAAATTTCACTCGCCTCAGCGCTGGCGTTTTTTAATGATATAGGGCTGATATGAGGAGTCTTACGGTGTGCACTATGGGCCCCAGCTGTGATCTAAGTGCTGAACCTCTTTGGAGGCCCCGAGTTCGAGATTGGATTAGAAGTAATCGGTAATCTCTTGACAGGAAATCAGGTGAATATGGCAAATGAGGCAAAACTTCATAGCCCAATTCATTTAACTTTTGTAGTGCGACATGTCAAGAGTTCGTCAAGGCCCTTTCTGTTGAGCAATGCCTTTTTAGGTGTGCAGTTTTCGGTGCATCTCATCGACTTGCTGAGCGTAATTCTAAAAAGTGGCTATGACTATGAATTTTTCTTGAAAATTTCGGTTTTGGAAGTTCTTTGGAGTTTTCTCTCGGACCAACCACTAAGCTGAGCATCGCTAGTTGTATAAAATCCACTTTTCATTGCATTTTGACAATCCGTCCAAGAAATAGTTTCTAGTTATTTTGTATACGATAAGACAAATCAAAGTACGTTTTTTTTTTTTGTTAATTTTCGACCAGCTCATCAAGCTTTTCCCACTTCTCAATTTTCTTCAAATGCCGAACGATTGTCAAATAGTCGACATTCAGTTCCTCGGCAACTTTTTATGTAGTTGTAAGAGGACCAGCTTCGAGCAGCTTGCTTAATTGGTTGGGACAACTTCCAATAGCCAGCCACTACGCTTCTATGCCCTCGTCTCCTCAAAACTTCTTGAACCACCACTGCATTAATGCTTTGTTAATGTTCCGAGTTATCTATGCTGCTTATGGACCCACTTTAACCAGAATAAGATAATCTCTTGAATATGCTTTTGTCTCCTAAGACTAAAACAAATACAAAACAAGTAGGAGTAATAATCATTAACAAAAACATATAGACGCGAGAAATGCGTATAAAATGATCTACAATATAACCACATTCATATAAGAAAATATTATTCCAATACTAAAGAGAAATTTGGACAATGCGAAAAACAGGACTACTTTTGCACAAACCCAATGGCAAAACTTGCATGTTTGAAGCACTATTCAAAAAATTAAACCTTTTTTTTCTGAAGCGTTGTTTCCATTAATTGAGATTCTTTATTAAACAGGAATGCTTCAAGAAAGATTATGAAAACATCAATTGGATGGGAGACACTCATACATCTTTCTCTAACTGTAATTGCAAAAATTTATTCCAAGTTGGAATTGTTTTCATGAATATCAATGCCTCGAGAGCTGTAAATTGCGACAACCACACTTTACACTGAAATGATGATTCCTAACATCACACAACATCACACGATTCCTAACATCTCCTTAGATGTGGTATTTATGTAATAGTAGCGAGATGATGATTGAATGGTGTTGAAATGGTGAATGTCATAAAGGGTCGGAAGAAATAGTGAGAGCAAAGTGATCGAGCTAAGAGTCATGATGATTGTTGATAGTGTGATAAATGTGGAATGATATAACATTGACTGATTTGAATCATGTTTTGTTTTGTTCTAATGGTAGATTAACTAGTGTGGCTAACGCCAGTGAATCTCTTTCAAGGTTGAAGTTGAGATATAGCGACTGATTCGTACTCTTTAAAAATAAGGTTGATGATTGTGTTGTAGCATTCAGGTGGTCAGATTTATATTCAATTTCTTTGGCAGCTGAGAGATTTGTTGTTGTGGTTGAAGGCTATTCGCCAAAATATTGTTATGGACGTAACAGACGGTGTAATGTAAAAGTTCATGTGCGCTTGGAGGCTCAGTGGTGGCGCCTTGACGTGGTTGCTAATAAAACTATTGAGTCCAGATTTTCTGCGGCGAATTTGCTGGCTATTGATTGTATTATATTGATGAAAAATTGGGGAGGAAGAGATAAAGAGGCCCAATTTAAAAAAAAAAAATGTACTCGGCGCT
Organism: Triatoma infestans; assembly: GCA_011037195.1. NCBI lineage: Eukaryota > Metazoa > Arthropoda > Insecta > Hemiptera > Reduviidae > Triatoma > Triatoma infestans. Next base: position 102,537 of record JAAEAF010004468.1, on the reverse strand, counting down.
ACGTGTTTTCGGAAGAAGATAATTTCAAAAACTCGACCAGACTTTCTGACATTATTTGTGTCAGATAATAACTCTACAGTTGATCATGAATCATTAAATGTATAAATACAACAGGTACAGAGGCAAATCCCAGTGCGTTTACCACCTACTTGACATCTTGTCGTTCCTATCCGTTCAGCGTTCATACATTCCATATTGTCGTCTGTAATGAGGGGAAGTAAGTCTGTAATGGAGTGTACGGAATGTAGAGAGTCAATTTATTTGAATGGTGCTAAATCCAAGATGGCGGAAAAAGTTGTACACAATCATCTATCGTCTTCAAAATTTTATTTGCAAAAAATCATGGTAATATTTGTTATTCCAAATTACAGTCAAAGAATTATTGATGAATATATTAAAGTGTCGGAAATAATTTGATATTTATTTTAATAAAATCGCAATGAAATTACAAGCGTTGAATTTTCTTCATTTATTTTTAATTTTTCTTTTTTTTTTTTTTTTTTTATTACTAAAATTATCTAAACATTTTTATCTCTTTGGATGGAAATTGAGTCTTCCAGTTAATTTATCTAGGTTGAAGAGAAGGGCCAGAAAAGACCCCTTTTCTCTACTACAACCTCTTCACTTTTTCCAGTTCAACAACAATTTGAACACTTAGGCATCATTAACTTTTGCATTTATGAATTTTAAAAAAGTACCCGGGACAGGGGAATAAGATGGGAGGGGCTGTGCTGTTCAACCATACTAAAGGCGGTGCTTGCCCCCTCCGTTCCCCAAACAGTTCACCCCTTACACTCGCTCATTTTTGCGGTAGAAATGACTCTGTCTTTAATGAAAAAAGTTCACTCAAATATTAGCCCCTAGAGTGGGGTTTATAAAGAAAGATGAGAGGAGTGGATAGTAATGTTGTTTTTCAAGTTCACTTCATTTCGTTTCGCGGCGGCAATATCTACATATTACCTACTTAGATTTTTTTTTTTTTTGTTTTTTACTTAACATTTTCTTTTTGTGTGTCTACTTTGTTATTATTATTATATCTACCTCTACTGAGATTAAATCTATGAATAAAGATGATTTTTTTTTATTTTTTTTAATTGAACTAATTTTTCTTCAACGTATATCTATAATTAATTTTTACTTTTTTATAGTTAAAATTTCTTTCGACGATATACAGTCATTTAATTAATGGTGGGCAATAGATGTAGATAAGAAGTGGCTATGAAACAGATACACTGCAACCTCTAAGATCTATTGTGGCTCCCTAATATATCAGTGGTATGTACGCCCAGTCCTCTCTGTTGAGTAAATTCACCATAATGATCTTAAGCGCTGTGGACTTCATGTTGCTGATTGATACCCAACTGTACTAGTGCTAGCTTATCGCTCTAATAATATATAACCATTGATGTCCACCCACAATAAATTTCATTAAATTGTTGACCAATTTGTCGAAAGATCTAGTTCTGAAAGAAAAACTGTTTAATTTTCTTCTTTTTTTTTTTAATAACTGGCCATTATTTTGTTGAACGTTAATAGGTTACTAAAGAGGTAGCAAGAACGTAGTGCTTGTATGAGGTGAGAAGAGAAAAGGCATGCGCAGAAGTGCGTAAAAAAGGTCTCGGAAGAAAAAAAACCATAGTGTTTTAAATATTATAAATAATTGGAACAGGGCTGGTATATACAGATTTGTTAGTTTAGAAGGTTGCAGTTACAGAAATATTAATACAATTTTAGCCAAACTAAGAAATGAGGAGCCAGAGAGTGAGATAGAGTGAGAATAGGGTATAAGAGTGGGAGAGAAAACAGAAGGTCCCTTGATGTTATTAGTAAAGTTTACACTGTGTTATCTTCAGTTTGTTGTGTTTCCACAGTACTATTAGCTTGCTCATGGTCTGTCTGTTTGTATGTCTGTGTGTATATATTGGGCTACAAGGTTATATTGGTCCCCCCCTGCCTATGGCAAACCACTAAATCATTATTAGTTTAAAAGATCTAAAATTATTACGCTTCTTAGATTTGTTATACAAATCAAATTAATCAAATTATCAAATATTGGGATATTTTACCACAAATTGTTAATTCATTTAGTCTGACTTTTGAATGAATCAATCTAAATCAATTTAATCAAATTTATAGACTTTGCAACAATAAAATTTTTTTCGATCAATAGTTTGGTTAAATTCAAAGATTCAAAATGTCAATATGTAACCGTTCAACATCAGGCTATCTTCAGTGTTAATCACTAGTAATACATAAGCGCTTGACATTGAATCCGTACGGAAGATTCAACTACAAGATCTGATAAGCGTTATTAATTACTCGCTCAATTACTTCACATACATTATAATTCAAACAAAAGAAATCTGGTGTGTAATTTCACACTACATTCTCTTAAAGCTGTTAATACAATTATAAACTTGATAAATTTTCTTACAACTTGCAAATTTATTCCCATTTGCCTTAACGTAAGTACAGAGGATATATATTGGCTAGTAGAAATTGTATACGTTTATCCTGCAATCCAAAAGATAGCGCCAAATCATCACGCAAACTCAAATTGCAGACATTCAGACATACACACACACACACACACACATATATATATATATAGACCCTAGACTAAAAACATTTTCTTCGTACTCAGGAGACCTCAAAACATGAATTTCCGGTGAAAGCGGAGTGTGTGTGTGTATGTGTGAAGTGTGAATGTTGCTATCCGAGTGTAGATCTTGATTTCTTCCCTTTTTTTATTGCACAATTTGTTCATTTATAAAATACCTATGGAGGGAAAATTAGTTAAAAAAAAAAAAATTCTAAACTAAATTTTTCATACAAATAATAAACTATAAATAATTAGCCAATCACTTGTGTAGAAGTGAAGGTGTCAAATGTGGGTGTATGTTAGGCCAATCAAAAATTTAAAATTATCATGTGCACCATGCCAACATTTGACACCTTTACCACTATGATTGGCTAATTATTTCTACGAAAAATGTAGTTTAGAATTTTGTTTACTAATTTTCCCTTCGTATAGAGGTATTTTATAAATTATCAAATTGTGCAATAACATTTTTTTTGTAAAAAAAAAAAATAATAATAATAATAATGCAAAAAATCAAGTTATTTCTGATATAATATTTTTGTATATAATTAATGTGAGCTATTAATAAAAAATTCAACATTTTCATTCCTTGTTGAAAAAGAAAGCAAAAGAGAACTAGACAGAAATGCAAGATCCGCCATTTTGTATTTGGCCGTTTATACTAATGGAACAAAATAAAATTGATGTTAAACACCTAAAAAAAAATTCTCCTTGGAATTCATAATATTTAGTTGCTTAGCCCTCGAGTTTTTAGACTATACATTATATTAATTTTATCCACAAAGTATTTATTGAAAGAATACTCAATAAAGATTGAAATCTACTTATAAGCTAATTCAATCAAAATCTAGTTTCTCGCAACAACAAAAAAATAAAAAGTAATCGTACTAATTATTAGTTCAATTAAACTATAACTAGTAAATTAATTAGTTTAATTAATTCAATTAAACTATAAATTATAATGAGAAGTGTTATATAATAGAGTGCAATAAACTACAGACTAAGTAACTATGTAGGTAAATATCAGTAAGAAGTAAGTGTAAGTGTTTGATTGTTTCACACCAGATTTTTTTTTTTGGTTAAATCATTTATCGAAATCCATGCCAAACTTACTTTTAATACCCTTTGATTGTAGAGAAACAATGTTTGGAATGTTAAGACATCTAGAAAATAAATTTTTTTTAAGGCAAGTCAAGATTCGGAGCCTTGAGGTGATTATTATTCGGAGCCTTTTCAGTCTCATTATAGTCAACATTGTTCATCAAAGGACAGGAGCTGCAGAGCCTCCTAGGAAGAGGAAATCTAAAGGCAGACTGCTGGACTTGCAACCTTCGAGACCTTCGCGTCCCGGACAACACTTTGGGACCTTCGCGTGGGAGTCCAGTGCGCTAACAGTGAACGAATCTTTCCCCATTAAGAAAACATCATTTTTAATTTTTTTTATACGCTATTTAATAGCATAATGAGCAATGAAAACGAAATGAAAGAATTTTAAATCAAGATATTGGAATTATTCTCACAGTTTATGATAAATAATTCTACAGTGTTTCTTACAAAACCAATTTCTGTTCTGTCATTTAATTATTTCTTGATTGAAAAATGCTTACTGAAGTGCCTATTATTTCTTAATAGATCTTATGTTTTGTTTTCTGATTCAATATTTAATTATTTAATGGTATCTATAAATTACCTGTTTTCATATCTCGTTTGTTCACGGCTTCCCAACCAACACTTCACGTTACCTTAGGAGAACCTTCCTGGGCTCTATAGATGAATATCCCTTTCTAAGCCCACTTTTAAAGTCAGTTACAGATTAGAAATAAGATTTGGCAAATTAAAATCAGCAGTACACTGAACTGCCAGTAAACAAAGATTTATATCGTTGGAAGGACTCCCTTGATTACGAGCTTCTAATCGATACTGTGGATCAATTCAAAGACAACAAATATTCAAGTTCGCAATTTACTTTTACTTAGCAAGGGAAGAAAAGTAAAAAAAAAAAAAAATGAAAAGTGCATAAACTTAGAGAAAAATGATGAGTTGATAGATAAACGTTCGCACAAATATAATGGACAAAATCTTATAAAAGAAAATATGAGAGATCTCTTCCAGTAAATGGTTACCATGACAACTATAATTGCAGGATTAGATTGGATAATTGAATAAAGCTTCGTCTCTCTCTCTACAAAGTGGCTTACGCACACCATCTATAAGAAGTCTTCTTTCTCCCTTCTTTATTCTTTTCCCTGTAAATAGAGAGGGCTATAAGAACAGTTATTACCGTAGAACACAAGCAAAAAAAGTGTGAGCTGAAACAGATTTAGCTTAGTCGAGGATTTTTCACGAAGTATAAGAATAACTAGGATATATACAAACAATTTTTAGGATGATATTTTAATAAAAATATAAAGATACGCATTCGGATATACATTCAGTCGTCACGCAATCTTCAACAGAGCAATCACGATAATTATTTCCTCTTAAATATAATAAACAGGCAGCTTAAACCAGTCCAACTTAATTGCCTTGGAATTAACCATTTTTTTCAAACACAGCAAATGTGTATAGTTTTTTTTATATATGTAGCAATACCTTTCGTCAGCGGACGGTGAGTTGTAGAAGCTTCTAGGAAGAGAAAAAAAAATTGTCCAGCACCGAACTCGAATCCGGGATCTCCGCATGGGAGACTCTTCTCTCCCCTTAATCGTAGCGGTAAGGGTTATGAATCATGGAAAGCATTAATATTTTATTGTACACTTTTTATTGTAAGTATTAGATGTCCTGATAGTTAATTGTTTTAATGAAATGGTAATAATTCATATTTCTAGTCCAAAATTACAGATTGGTATGATTGTCAGAAAAAAAAAGTTTAGTATAAAGTAAAATGTCTCTGATGCTTTCCAGCTCTGCGGAACCAACCACCACCACAATAAAAAGTAGTATATTAAAGAAAATTTAGAGTTTCTGTCAAAAGCCTTGCGGGAAATTTATATCGGCATTATTAATCCAAATATTTTTGTTTAGCATGGTATGGACCAGATAAGTCTTTTGTCTTGGATTAATCCAAGTATCGATCTCTGCTCCAACGTTGAGCCTATCAGATTTAGAATATGAATTCTGAAGTTCACAAATTGACCATTCATTCCTATTACAAGATCTACTTTATTTTTAAAAACAACACTTTGAAATAATACAAAATATCAATTTCTCTATTAAAGTTCAAATCCTAAAATTTATGTGTTTATTATTATTTGTCTGTAGGGAGGGACCAAAGCCCTACGCTATACAAAGACCCACTGGACCCATACAGCTACCCCAAGAAAAACAACAGCAAACCGGGTCTAGAACAAACAAATATCCAGACCCAGGTCTAATCTATCTAAGATTCACCGCAGCCCAAACAAATCGGACAATAACCTTAAGGGGAAATAGCCTAAGTTCTTCCACAGACATCCTATTCCGACAAAAGGTCCTGAACCTAATTTCCTCACAACCCAGGCAATCAGTCATAAGATGGATGGGTGTTTCCTCCTCTATCTCATAGACTCTACAAAAGGAATCCGGCATGAGTCCCATCACTTAGAGGTGTCTCCTTAAACCACAATGTCCAGTAAGGGATCCAACCAGATGCCTAAGCGAGTTCCGTGAAGACACAGCAACGCCTCACTAAAAGCCCTATCCGAACAACTTATACTGCCGACAACCAACTGTGCTCATCCATAAGGATGAATACTATGAAGCTATATATGATTGGAAGCCTGGCAGACATGTGCTTGTAAAAACACAAACAGCAGGCTCGGGACCAATGAGCACAAGGGAGCGAGACGCCTAGTTCGGCAACCCTATACACACATTTCCAAAAATTCCCTCTTGACCTGGTACCCAGACTAGAAGCACATGCTTCAAAGAAGAAAGCAAAGAAGTACATTCCTGTACCAACCTGAAAGTGAAGACACGAATCAGCGCCTTCAACGCAGCTTGGCTGTACGAGCAGATACAAATAACTTTTAAGTTAATCTTACGTAGCCGCAAGGAGTATCTGTTGCATGCAGTTACTCGGGGAATAGCGACCCCACAGAGTACCACAACTCTGTACTCCATGCACTTCGTCAGAGCAGTATACAATGCACTTAAACTACCTACACTCTTCACTTTACAGGCAAGAACAAACACAGTACACAAACTAGGGTCTCCATTCATAGTTAATTGGCGAAAGCCAAGGGAAAAGGAAGGGATTAGCTCAGTGGTAGCGCGCCGTACTAGCAACGTGGAGGTCCCGGGTTCGAATACAGTATGCTGCCCTTAGTTTTTCTCTTCCTAGGAGCCTCTACATCTCACTGCCCGGTGATGGGCAGTGTTGTCTGTTGCTAGAGAACACTGATTGTAGGCCGGCAGTGCATTGGAGAAGGCTCCGGGGGCACAATAGATCTTTCAGGTCGCAGTGCAATAATCCCCTACAACAATCTATAATCTACAATTTAGTGTTACGTACCCTCTCATTCAAAATACAACAAAGAATAGCATAAACCTCCGTCTGGAAAACAGTACTCCATTCACCAAGAGATATTGCCAAGTGATCTCCGGTCTCAAAATAGACCGCAGCTCCAGGCCTACCATCCATTCTAGAACCGTCCGTGTGGCACCAAAGGTAATTAACAGGTATTACACCAGACGGACCCAATCTTAACCAATCTTCCCTGAAGGTAACCTGATACCTGTATTGAATGATCGAAAACAAAAGTCTTCAACATTCTATCAGAAGAAAAATCTGTAATAGGAACCTTTAAAAGCATCTCGCCATAAATGGAAGAAAATTTATATATCAATATTCGCAATAAATAAGATCGCAATATTTGCATTTTTTTTTTAAACTTAAAGAGAAATTAAAAAATTCTGAAATATACTGAAAATAGAGAATGAAAATTATAATATTATAATTGCTTGCATAATTTACATAGAAACTTAATACTGTAATAACTTTTTTATTAGGGTACATTATAATCCAGTCGGGTAACTAATTTATGCGGTTAATGTATATTAAAAAAAATAAAAATATCTCTCTTACCCAGTTACAATCCAGTTGTAGAATGAAGCTGGGGAGTATCACATTCTCTCGGGCTGTACATACATACATACATACACATGTCTCTTATACTCATTTGTGGCCTCCAACGTAATAGGAGTTTATACTTTAAAAGGCCTAACTAAAGGGCTTAATGCACTCTTGGATTAGTATTTCTACCCAAATAATGTCCTTCTTTATATTTTTCTCACTGTAGTCTCTCTCTTATAATGTAATTAAATTCTCATTATGGTCGGAAATAAAAAATCAATTATTTTATATTATTTTAATTTTTAATATATTTCCACATTTCTAGTTTTAATATACTGAGATTTTATGACTAGTAAATAAGAAAAAAAATTACAGTTTTTCAACTCATTAATTGATTTTTTGTTTCTGTTTGTATTTTTAGAAAATTTCTATCAGAAAAGAAAAATGGAGGAAACGGTAACGCTTAAAAGTGGAGCTTCAATTAGAAAATGAAGAAAATGTGACTGTGTTAAATAAGAGCAGCAGACTCCTAGAGTGAGCTTCCAAGTCTGAGGTTCTTAAGATATTAAAGTGTTGATTTTTCGGGCATAACATCATCTGAATGTCCACATTGTCCTTTTAAAGTGCTCCGACAGCTGCGCTGGAAGTGCTGCTGGGCTTGGCACCGCTGCACTTGTTAGTGAAGGCAGAGGCGAGGGCCAGTGCACACAGACTGCGCAACAATGGTCTTTGGAGGCAGAGTGGCTCCTTAGCCAAACACTTGGACATATTGCTAAAGGTCAACCCAGGCTCTGTGATAGACATGGCCCAGGATAGCATTTGTCCAACATATAACTTTGAGGTTCCATTTCGGTGTTCCTAGGCTCTAGGGCGGAATGCTCCGAGGGGTGGAAAAACGCTACCGGACAGGACCTCTGTGGTTTATAGACGGTTCTAGGATGGATTGCAGAACTGGAGCGCAGAGTGTATGGAATGAGCCCGCAGGTAATCAGTGAGAGGCCGCTGGGCAGGTATTCCACTATATTCCAGGCTGAAGTTTTTGCCATTAAGGTCTGTGCCGAGGGAGAACCTGCGTAGAGCCCAAGGGGCAAGTCAACGTATTTGCTCGGACAGTTAGGCCGCACTGAAAGCCCTAGAGGCTTACAACTACCTCATCCCTGTTGAAAGAATGTCGTGAGGTTCATTGGTGAGACTCTCCAGGCACAACAAGGTGCAAGCTGCTATGGGTGCCTGGACATGCAAGGATTGAGGGTAAAAGAGACAGTTGATCAACTGGCCAGGAACGGGGCTAACACTCCGTTCATAGGTCCAGAGCCGGTCCTGGGGATAACTGGCGCAGCAATTCGTGCAGCGATTAGAGAGTGGTGTCGCAGTAAGCATAAAGAGCTCTGGAGGGGGTGCCCGGGTGTTATACACAGTAAAAGGATGATGTGTAAACGAAGGACCCGAATGACTCTTAGTCTGAGTAGGAGCCAGATTTCTCTGGTGACGGTACTATTTACGGGTCATGGTACGTTCAGGAAACATCTGTACAAGGTAGGGCTCATTCGAGCGGAACCCTTGTGCAGATTATGTCAGGAAGAGGAGGAAACGGCCTCCCACCTGTTGTTTGATTGCGTTGCAATAATTAAATTGAGGTATGGAACCTTTGGTACGTTGGGACCTGAGGAGATAGTAGCTCAAAATGACCTGATGGTGAAGGCCCTCAAACTTCTTAAGGAGGGAGGGTTTGTCTACTAGAAACTATCGGGGATGGCACAATAAGCCTATGTTGGCTGCAGTGCCGGGATATAGCCCACCCGAGGTTGGTAATAATAATAATAATAATGCACATTGTTTAACAAACAGCACTTCAATTCAATCCCGAACTGAATTTTAAAATCAGTTTAAAATTCGGAATAAAATCTTTATAACCTTTTTTTCTCCCGAGAAAATTCTGAAAACTCCGTATAATGGATGTGAGAAGAAGAGAGAATTAGAGATAGATTTAGGAATGTTAAGAAATAAACTAGCAGATGAGTTGAATGCTGTATAAAAAAAAAATAGATACACAAACTGCAAGGACTTTACACTGTTAATAGATGTTAGAAAATGAGGTGCGAGAGAATGATTATTAATAGAGAGACAGACTGGCTGAGTAGTAGAAAGTTGATGTTGCTGACTGGTATCTCTATATATATGAATTCTCCCTCCCTATTTTGTTGCAGTTAGCACGTCACAAGGTTGTTCGGATACTCACGAATCTCAATGATTCAGATCCTATTACTCTCAGAAATCTGTTCTTGTATTTTGAATCCACAGAGATGGAAATATCAAAGATTTCTTTCTAAGGTTAGTATGCTACATACTGTGATCATAGCGTCAGGGTTTCGGGTATTCGATAATCAAAAATCCGTTGATAAACAGTGCGATTAACATAGATTTGCATGACTGACTTGGAGTTTTTGGACAAGATTTTCTTTACATCTGACTAAGGCCGCAGGCTGTTTCCATTTTTAAAACGCATTGGTATCTTTTGTTTTTTTTCAAAGTGGAAACATAAACGAATGGAAACATGATGTTTAAATTATGTCATGTAATAAATTTACCTGTTTGTTATTAGATTACCGGTCGATGACCACAAAATAAAGAAGGTCACTGAAAAACAGAGAAACCTATTTGTTACAGACGTAATTGTGGTTGCTAATTTCCTTCAAAGTTCTAGCAACGTATAAAAATAAAGGGTCTTAAAATTTATATAAGATAATGGAATCGTACAATGTACTGAAATGACTTTTTGTAGCCTAATGTTGCAGCTTCCACCTCAGTATCCCCAAAAAGTCAATATTTCTGGGGATAAAATTTTTCTAATAAAAATGATAGCATTGTAGGTGTGTAATTAGTGTACGAAATAAGGAAATAAGGAAAATCATTTGGGTTTCACATAGTGAAATTGCAATTCTTGTTGTCGAATTTTTGGCTGAAATCTTTGCTGAAGAGCTAATTGGTAATAATAAACCGAATATTGATTTTTTTCTTTTTTGATATACACAAAGATCAATCGCCAAAAAAACTTCTCTTTTCACACGCTGAGGATCTCAAAAACGTTGTTTGCATTGAAAAGTAGATCTCGAAATATTTTTGTCACGATCGCAATAGTTTAAGAGAGTAAAAAAAAAAAACCTGGTGTAAAACACTCACACAACTTTCTCTTACTCCAGGTCTCAAAATTAGAATTGACTAATTTTATAATTAATTTACCAAAATTAAAGGAAATTCGTCGGAAACTGAAAAAAACTGTTCAGTAAAAGCGCACTTCCGGTTTACTAATTTTTCTTGAAACACGGAATTTTGGCCATCTATTTATTTCTAATTAATTTTGATTGGATGATAGAATTGTAAAAACAACTATGATAGCATTTTAGAGAAAAACATAACCCCACTCCTCCCCTAATAGTGCCCTTAAATGAATTTTTCCCAAAGAAATGTTTTTGAAATAAAAGTTGTACATCTTTGTATGTTAGTAGTTTAAATAGGACGTTTCAAGAAATTCATCGGAGCTATTTTTGAGAAAATCACGAAAAAGTGAAAAAATTATATAGTAAAGTGGTAAAATAAACTCACTTCCGGTCATCCAATTTTTTTTTTTCCAAACTTGGAATTTCAAAAAACATATTTAATTCTCATTAATTAACATTATTTAGATGATAGAATTGTCTAATAAATTGAAAACATAATCCCACCACTCCCCCGAAAGTACCCTTAAATGAATTTTTCCGGAGCAATGTTTCAAATTAAAGATGTAGCTCTTTGTATGTGTAGTTGATGTTCAAGTTTCAAGAAAATCGTTGAAGTCATTTTTGAGAAAATAGCAAAAAAGTAAAAAAAAAAAAAGTAAAATGATACTTTCGGTTGAGGAATTTTTAACAGATAACGTACTGTCAGATCCCATGGTGATACCTAAACGGAATGTCAAGTTTCAACTTTCTACAGTTTTTCGTTTTTGTACTATCCTGTTCTCGTACATACACACACTGACCATTTTCTAAAAACCACTTTTTTTTGACACAGGGGGCCTCAGAACGGATATTTCCGGTGAAAACTCGATATCGAAAATTTGACACGAATACAATATTTCCTCCTTACAAGGAATAAGAGAAAGTAAAAAAAATAATTTTTTTGATATCCCATCAAATATTTTGGCATTAAATTATTTTATGGTTTCAATAATAAAACATGGCAATTGTTTGTACATATAACAAAAAAATAATATTGAGAATAATCAATTGTTTGAAGATAACATGAACTTTATTAAGATTATGTGTCCTGATTTCAAAACCGTAACTAATTTGTTTAAAATATTACACGTTACAATAAAAGAGGACGCCGAATTATGATTAAGTAGTATGTGTAAACCATTAAAGCTTATATCATAACATACCATGAAACAATAAATTGAAAATTATCTTCTCAAGTTTGGGGGGGGGGGCTTGAGGGTTCTAATAAAGTTCCATTTACATTTGAGATAAATAGAGAGGGAAAACCTCAATTCAAATGGACCACTTTTTTAAAAAAAAAAAAAAGAATATACATATATATAAAGGACAAATCAGTTTTGAATTCAGTCAAGGGAAGTCTTGGTAGTTTCCAGTCAGCCTTCTCTTGCACTGTACGAAACAACACACGACTACGCTTATCTCTTTTTTTTTAAAACTGGTTAGCCTAGTATGGGCTCTGTGTTTAGTGTAATGGGGTAGGAAAACTGAGGACATGAATAGGAGAGGGTGTTAGCGTTTAAATTATGCAAATAAATCCAGACCACACAATGGTTTGGCCACCGCCGTTTATCCGCCGCATTCCCGATAAAAATCAGTTTAAAGTATATATCAACCAGGCTTTTTGTAATTGGACCCTGTCAACCAAGGTTGGGGAGTAACATCCATAGGACGACGACGGGATTCCTCCATCTAACCCTCTCCATCCACTATGGATCTCACTAATACTATAACAAAAAAACTAGTGTGTGTGTGTCGAGTTGATGTCAGTGTAGGGAACATTTTTTTTTTTTTTTTTTTTTTTGGTTATTTTATTTTATCGTAGCATGACTAACGACGCTATCGCGAAATATACCCAGAGTTAGTCAGAACGCTAAAACACAAACTGACGGTGAATTAATCCCCACTACCCACCACCACCACACCATTCCTCTTGTGTATAGCTGTTCACTTTCTCACACACACACACACACGCCAAACATTTGATACATGATCTCTTTCCATTTTTTTGTGGTGGGAGGTGTGGGAAGGGTTGTATGAGTGTGAATGTTATATGTCCGTGTGTTTTGGTTGTAATAATTTTCTGTTGCAAAAACAAAAAAGAAAATACCAACCGGGGCGATATGCGGTTTTATGGTGTTATTTTGTTTTGCAAACCGATTCAGGTTTTTTTTTTTTTTTTTTTTTTTAACCCCTCCCCCAACCAAAAATTGAGAGTTTCAGTTTGATTTATAGTGATTTGTCAATCGTACAGTTAGATAGATAGAGAGAAAATGATTTTTTTTTTTTGTTCGACACTTTGGTATAAATAACTCTTCTATGGTTACGCATTCTATTTAAAAAACTAAAAATGTAAAGGGCACTTTTCTATATTACTGTATAGATTGATGTTATATGTGAAAATTTTAGACAATTACTCTGGAGCAAGGAATTATTGGAGTTCATTGGATTACTTTCCTAAATTACTAAGTCCTTTTATTACTTTCCAAAATTGTTCATTTTTCAAAAAAGCTTTTCAAGTTTGTATTAGAACTACGTTTAACCGTTCAAACCAAAAAAAAACAAAAAAAAACGATTAAAATATAATCAAGATTGGATTAGTGGCAATTATTTATTCATTCACTGAACAGAAAAGATAGTTTCAACACGTTCTTTAAATCATATAACTTATAAGAATATGTAGACAGTTTGGAATAAGTTTAAGCTTTAAACAAGTGAAGAGTTTGATAAAACTAATAATTCAAAAGTAAAAAACATTTTCCGAACCATGCATTTTTTCATAATTATTTTGTTAATAGAAAATCAAATAATAGATTTGTTGAAACTGTAGCAATTGTTGGCCGTTAGAAATGATCAGAAGTATCTGTTGGTTGGCTGATAGGCCAGACGGTATCATAAGAAAACACTAAAAAAAATTTTTAAGCGTTTTTTATTAGTAACCCGAAGTTTCGACAAATATTGTTTGTCTTCTTCAAGGGCTATCTTAGAATGGAAAATTTGTATGCCCTATCACTTACATGTTCCATTATTACTGTGGTACTTACTGTGGTATTATTACTCCAGTATTACTATTGAGTAGTACACTCATAGAACACTTCAGTAGTACACTCATAACCACAGTAATAATGGAACATGTAGTGATAGGGCATACAAATTTTCCATTCTAAGATAGCCCCTGAAGAAGACAAACAATGTTTGTCGAAACTTCGGGTTACTAATAAAAAACACTTAAAAAATTTTTTAGTGTTTTCTTATGATACCCTCTAGCCGATCAGCCAACCAACAGATACTTCTGATCTGGTTTGTTGAAATTGTTATCAGAATTATATTTAATTTTTAACCTTACTTATAAATGACCGTTTAGCTAAACAATGGTTTTGAAATAGTTGAAGTTTATTTTTTTCTTCCTAGGAGCTTGTACAGCTCACTGTCCGGTGATGGACAGCGTTGTCTGTAACGAGAGAACACTGTCTCCAGTATTCAAAATTGTGATTGACAAATTTAATAGAAAGTAGATCAAATTGAATGAAATTCGTCATTGTTTTTATGAAGAAAATCGCAAAAATTAAACAAAAAAAAAAACAATGTTCAGTAAAAATGCGCTTCCGGTTTACTAATTTTCTTGAAACTAAGGAATTTTGGCAATCTATTTATTTCTAATTAATTTTGTTTGGATGGTAGAATTGTATAATCAACTATGATAGCATTTTAAGATAAAAACGTAACTCACCCCTCTCCCCCCCCAAAAAAAAACTCTTAAATGACTTTACCAGAAAAAATGTTTCAAATAAAAGTTGCAGCTTTTTATATGTGTGGTTCTCATTATAAGTTTAAAGAAAATAATTGGAGTCGTTTTAGAGATAATAGCAGAAAACTAAAAAATACTTCCTAGTAAAAACGCACTTCCGGTCATCCGATTTTTTTCAAACTCGGAATTTGAACAACATATTTAATTCTAATTAATATTATTAAGATGATAGAATTGTCTAATAAACTGAAATAGCACATTAGAGGAAACCATAACGCCTCCTCTCCTCCAAAAGTACCGTTAAATCCATTTTCCTGGAGAAATGTTTCAAATAAAAGTTGTAGCTCCTTATAATGTGCCAAGTATACACCAAATTTCAAGAATATCGTTGGAGCCATTTTTTGATAAAATTGCAAAAAATTAAGAAAAAAATTATTCAATAAAGTGGTACTTCCCGTTGAGGAATTTTGACAGATAACGTACTGTCGGATCCCTATACTTAAACGCTAATATCAAGTTTCAACTTTCTACGATTTTTCGTTTTTCAGCTATGCTGTTTACATACATACATATACACAAACAAACACAAACACACACACACACACACAGACCATTTTCTAAAAATTACTTTTTTGGACTCAGGGGACCTCAAAACGGATATTTCCGGTAAAAACATGATATCGAAAATTTTACACGATTACAATACTTCCTCTTACTAGGAGTAAGAGACCCTCATTGACCCTCATTAGATCGAAACCGTCCTCTTCTATTCAATGAATTAATAAATAAAATTTTGTGAAACCAAGAAGTAGTTGGTGTCTCACTAAATCACTCCTGGTATTTTAAAGAATCTCCTCACCTTTACCAGATTTCTTAAAAATCAATTAAAATATATTTTTGAAGATATTTTCCTGTGATTGATCGTTGAGTATTTTTTTTTTTTTAAATCAAACACATTAAGACCATTTGCTAAAACTCCCTTTGTTGCTTTGGAAACCTATGTTTCTGGCATATTTTCCGAAAATTAGACATGATTGTAAAAGAAACTAAAAATAAACAAGCTAAAAAATTAGTTGGCTGGGAGCAAAGAAGAAACTTTTAATTTTTTAAAAAAGTTTATTCGACGTTTCGGACACCTTTGGTGTCCTTCCTCAGGAACTACAAAACAAAAATATGGATATCAAGAAAGAAAAAAAATCACCTCATCCTCAAAACATTCCGTAAACTAAAAAACAACCCCTTAAAAACCACATGCCATTCCATGCCCGAGCCATCTACACAAATACCATCTCATACAAAATCATGCATATTCTAAAGTCTATCATTCCCAATCTCAAATCTGACCTCTATTCCTCCAACAAACTCTTCTCTAAACTTAAAGACCCCAAAATGTTATTTGGTGTGTTGTGTTTTAGAGTAATGGTTGCTTGTGTAGTACGAGCGGTTTAGTAAAAGGGCTTGTGTTTGTAAGTTTTAAGAGAGGGAAGTAATAAGAATAATTATGAAAACACTAGTAGATTAAATTAAATATATTATCTTTAAAGATATTTAAATATTTTACAATATCATTTGGTATTTTACAATATCAATATTATGTTTATGAAATTAAGTATTTATCTAGATTAAATGCAAAGCTCTTATGTTTTAACTTATATCTGGCACTGATTCCTAAAGTGTTCTCTTGTGAAATGTCTAGCTCAGACTATCCTTCATGTCTTCTCTTCATAGTTAAAATCCTTTCAAATAATGCTGGTATGTCTGGAGGGAGTTTTATTGTTTTACCCTAACTGTTTCTTGCCCTTTGTCTCTTGGTTTGCATTGACCTAGATTGTAGTACCTGACACTATCTCCATCACTAAAATACACTATTTGAATTAGCTAATTTTCACAAAATTATTTTACTAAACTATTTTCCAAAACTTTTTTTTTTTCCATTTCGTTCTTCCACTACAACCTCATTGAAACTTATGACAAAACGAACACTGTTTACAGCATACTTTGCACTGCACCAAACTGTAACGCATGTTACATTGGTCAATCAAAACAACAACTACGAAAGAGACTTAGACAACATGAACTAGTCATAGCGAACAAAAAAATTGACAGTACAGCCCTCACAAAACATGCACTCACCCTTGCCCACTCCTTTGATTTCCGAAATGCTTCTGTCCTAACTACCCATTCCAACCACCTGAAGCGACTTCTTTCTGAATCCATTCACATTAACCTCAACCCTAACTCTATCAACTACAAAAGAGACAAGGACTTCATTACCTCTTCTTACAACAACATTTTCCGCTTCCTCAAAAAAGGCTCCCCCCTCCCGCCACTAAATTACACATACCAACTTTCTACACTTTCCACTAATTTTCTAGTTTATTTATATTCATTTATTTCCCTTATAATTATTAATTGACTTGTTTTCCATTTCTACCACTCTTCACATTTCTCAACTTGGAAAAAATTTCCCCTCTCTGTTTTCTTTGCAAGCATACCTTACTGTACAACCAAACAATAACCTCCTCCAACATTTAACTCTCCATTCTTCCTTAACAGGTATCATCATATCTTTCTAATATTGATAAATTGTTATATATTTTCATTTTTATCATACAATTTTCTTGATATCCATATTTCTGTTTTGTTTTGTAGTTCCTGAGGTAGGACACCAAAGATGTCCGAAACGTCGAATAAACTTTTTTAAAAAATAAAAAGTTTCTTCATTGGCCCTAGCCAACTAATTTTTTAGCTTGTTTAATTAACAACGGCCAAACATAAATATTGTTTACATTGAAACTAAAAATAGTTAAGCCTTTTTTTTAAAAAAGACAATTAATGCAATAATAGAATAGAAATTTAAGTGGAATGATTATTATTTTTCCACAAAATCAATCGATTAATAAAATTCATAATTAATTATAATAGTTGGGTCATTGATTGAATGTGTTACGTGCTAAAGTGATGCAGGGCGGGTATATATATATGATATGAGCTAAATGTAATATTTGTGCACAGAGGGGTGTTAACTATGTTTGAAACTTGCTAACTGTTTGTATCCATTAGTGTATATGCAGGAAATATTTCTCTCCTCATTCTCGGCCCGTTATATAATACAGTGGCGGTCACACTATTCCATTTCTCTACCCTACATCCTAACAATCAAATAGACCGATTAATATTTTAGGAATAGTACATTTATAGGAGGGGTATGGTGCTTATGATTATGGATAGCTATATTCTTTTAGTTCACTAAACCAATTTGTAAAGCTGCACCAACCTCTGGTTGTGATGTTGATACAACCCAAAAAGTTTTCTATACTCTTCTGCTCATAAGAGGATTATCTTCATAATACTGTACTACTATTGGCTAACCTTTTAATATAGAATAACGTATATATCCTCTTTCTCTCTCTTTAAACTTCATATATATGCGCGCGCATCTAGAAATACCCATATGGCATTTTCCGTCATTCTCAATGGGACTCATTCAACAACATTTGCTACTTTTAAGCCTATGACAATTGTTCCCTTAGGAATAATTTTAATTTATCAACTTACCAATAACTGAATGGATATAAGAAAGTTTTTATATGTGCTTATGTAGGTTTATAGACAATTCTGCCCAATAGAAAATAATCTGCACCCCTCCCCTATTTTTCTGTAAGGTTTTCTACATTCTTTTCTAACTTATTAAGTGACATTCATAAAAAAAAAAAAAGTGACATTTAAAACCTGTTATATGATGTCTCGCTCGGATAAGGTAAAGCTTAAAAAAAATTGTGCTTTGTTTTAATAATACTCCATATTTTTTTAACGCTGTCTGCGAAAATAGGATTAGCCGAAAAAAAATAGAAATGAACAAGATTTTTCAACTTGGCAATTTGAAATTTTGAATTTTCCCTAAACGTTTAGTTAATCTAAAAATCTAAGATTTTTTTCCGTAAACAGCCTGCTTCATTCTGGAGTCATTTGACAGATTCGCCCATCATCAGGACTTCTTTATAAATAGTATAATACAGACTTGCACAGAGCTTGCAAGATTTGAGAAGGGTTTTGTTGTAACCCAATTGGGGTTACATAAGGGTTTTTATAAAAGGCACTGTATTTTTTTTTTCTTTAAAAAAGTATGGAAATATGGAGTTTAAATTACATTAGGGAATAAATTTATATAGTTGTAATTAGATAATTATTTATACTATTAGGGATTTGAATCTACGAATCAAATCCTAAAGATAAATGACGAAATATCCACATCCCCTTTTCCCATTTAATTAATAATATCGGTTATTATTAAGCATTAATGCCTTTATGATTAATAAATAAAACTAACTGGTATTTTATCCGTCTTTGCGTGCATATTTGTAGTTTTCTTGCCCCGGTTTCAGATTTTCATCCATCGTCAGAATAAATTCACCAAGTTCCTGTAGAGTGTTCACTTCAACTTAATGTTTCTATTACGCTCACACTTGTTGGTTGTATACGTATATGTGGGAAGGTTATAAGGTTATGTTACTATGTGTGTGTGTTTAATGATAAAGTGGAATTAATATAAATTATGATTATACATTAGAAAATAGTGTATAATAAATAGCATGTTTTGAAGGATACTTTATAACTAAATTTTAATAGGGCTGTTAAGTATGCTCAGTGTTTATCAAGTCATTTTTATTAGGGGGAGGAGGGGCGATAAGTTATTTCAAGAGTAAACTGTACTAATAAGAATAGATAAAGTTTGAAGAAAGGCAATGCAAAGTTTATGGACAGTCAAAAGCTTGTACAAAGTAATCAATAAATGTGAAATACAAGCAGAGTTAATATAAGAAAATATGTAAGTAAATTGATATGTAAGAAGGTTGGTCACCAAACTGCAAATTGGAGATGATATTAAAATAAATAATTGAGGAAATCAAATGTATCCCGTTATTATTTATCATGCTTATTTTAAATGATTATTAATTTATGTTTAAATTACATGAAGAATATGTTGAGAAAGATGTGGTGGTATTTGTTAGGGTATTTTTAATAGGGCATGGTAGGAGATTTTTTTTAAAATATCATGCAAATAATCTGTATTTCAATGAATTAAGTATTACTATTATTTCAGTATTAAGTTTTGAGTTAAGTTGGTGTCTGGATTCGAAAAAAGTCAGCAAATTGGAATTTCTTGTTTCCATTTCTCTAGGCACATCTCTCATTTCCAATTCCCATTTCTCTAGTCGAAATAAAATGCTATGAATTCGATGAAGGTTTCAAAACAAGAAAAACACTATAAGCAACCATTTATTATATACAAACTCTCATTATTTCAGCAGTAATTCGCAGAAGTATATTTTAAGAGAACTTTGATTAATTACGATACAATACACCAGTTCTCACTATTGAAGAATATAATTATTTATTATAGTTTGAACACAATTTATAGCAACTATTCCTTGAATGAAATCATTCAATGTTAGCCTTTATTATGGTTTATATTTTTTATTATATATATAGTAGTGGTCATTTTATTTATTACAATTATTCCGGTAATGATAATTTATTTCTATTCAAAATGTATGACCAGTAGAGCGTAAAGAAAATTAACACCATTATGTTGGCTAAGTGAATGGAATACAAAGAGGGTGATGGACGGGTTTTGTCTTTTATTTGAATGGAAGAGGTTAGTTGGAAGATTATATTTTCCACATGGGTAGATGGGAACCATAGTGTTTCCGGTTAATAATTGTGCACAATGAATATTAGAAAGGTCCATTTCATGATGAGAAAAATTTTGTATCACCATTAAAGAGAGCATCCTCCCAGTTATCATCAACTGTTAACTATTTGAAACCCATGTGCCCTCTTGTTCAAAAAGAATACAATTATTTAATACTAGTGGTCACGTGACTTCTTATACTAGTACAACTATTTTTCAGATGTGATAATTTTCAAGCTGACTCTTAACATTTTAAGCTACCATACACGTGACTGGCGGAAGTTGTGATTTCTTTCTTGACAAACAAAATCTCCGTAAAAAAAAAAATGTCGCTTTCAACAATGGAATAATAAAAAAATCAACATTCTCAATAATGAAAATGTTTTGTTGGAGGAGAGTCCTAAATTGATCTACCCAGTTATATAAATATAGTACCATTACTAGGGACACCCTTAGGTTTTATTTAATCAACGTTAACATTTTTCGCGTTATGGAAATTTAAGTTTTACGATAATTAAGATATTCTGTGGTATTTTATCCGTCGTAACATGCATATTCCTTTTGTTCGGATTTCCATCCATCTGCAGAGCAAATTCACCAAGTTCGTGTAGAAAGTTCACTTCAACGCAAAGTTTCTGTTACACTCACACTTATTGGTTTGTTGGTTGTATATCTGTGCGGAAGGTTATAAGGTTATGTTAATATATATATATATATATAGTATATGTGTGGTGTCTGTGTGTGTGATTAATGACAAAATGGAATCATTATAAATTAGGATTATACATTAGAAAATTGTGTATAATAAATTGCATGTTTTGAAGGATACTTTATAACTAAATTTTAATAATGGTGTTAAGTGTGCTCAGTGTTTTATCAAGTCGTTTTTATTATGGAGGGGAGCGATAAGAAATTTCAGGAGTATACTGTACTAATAAGAATAGATGAAGTTTGAAGAAAGGCAATGCAAAGCTTATGGACACTCAAAAGTTTGTACAAATAATAAATAAATATGAAATCCAAGCAAGGTAATACAGGAAAACATGGAGGTAAATTGATATGTAACAAGATTGGCAGCAAACGGCTGCCAGTCTACAATTAGACAGACACACACGCATATATATATATATATATATATATATGGGAAGTACTGGAGTTGTTTTCTTATAACAATTACATTCCAGATTGTATAGTATGGTCAATAAAAATAATTAGATTATGTTCAGTATTAATATATTATTAATTAAGACAATTATATATTATAATTTCAAATTAACGAGTATTCACAACATAAAAATTCAGCATAATTAAATTAAAATTCGGTCTGCTTCCGCTAAGTGTAATTGCAATCGTTGTAAATAATTTTTTATAAACTTCCCTCTCTATGTAAATAAGGTTAAATAAACTCCTGTTTAGTTTCTTTGCGCTCAGATAAACATCAAATAGATTGTCGGCTGATTGTTCATCCATGAATCTCAGAAGTTTCTTTTTTTTTTATGGGACTTGTATTTTCTAGCGACCAATAACATAGATTATTTTTCAACCGGCATAACAGATCGCCAAATTTGTGTAACCGCTGACGTAATGTTTTTTTTTTATACAAAGATTTTAACCAAGAACAAAAATTCCTTCTTTTTTTATCTTTAACGCCACTCAAACTAAAAACTAATTCAAAATTTTCAGAATTTTATGTTTTACTAATTATTTTCTATTTCTTGTTTATTTGTCCAGCACATTTATTTGTTAACATTCCTAATATTTACCAATCGTCTTAAAAGGGATGAATATTAAACTACAAAATTAGGTATCGCAGACGAGTTATCGTTTTACTATTAATATGATTCCTACAAATATAATTTTTTATGTATATATATACAAATATTACATGCCGGCCATAGGGAAATTTAGTAGACATGAATGTACCAATGAGAACGGCCACAGATTGATAGACTTTGCATCCGATAAAGGAATGTGTATAGCTAGCACGCGCTTTCAGCATAAAGACATTCACAAAGAGACCTGGGTTTCACCGGACGGTCTTACAAGAAACCGAATAGATCATGTCCTAATAGAATCAAGGCATGTTTCGGATATAGAAGATGTCCGAAGCTGCAGAGGAGCAGAGTGCGGCAGTGACCACTTCATGGTGAGAGTAAAGTACCGGCAAAGGTTGGCCGTGAAACAAGGAAAAGGAATAGGAGGTACGATTGCTGCTGCATACAAGAGTGAAATATTGAAGAACGAGGAAAGAAAGAAAGGAAAAGTGAGACAGCTTTTGGAAGAAAATAATCATTCTGATGGCAGTATAGAGAGTAAGTGGAGTGAGAATAAAAGCCTCTATAAACCTGACAGCAGAGGAAGTAGTAGGCAGAAGAAGCAAGAGGATTAGGAATGACTGGTATGACGAGGAATGTGCGCGAGCAGTCCTTGAAAGGGAATGAGGGTAGGAAAGTTATGTTGCAAAGGATGACCAGAACAGCCAAAGAGAATTATAAAGAAAAGAGGGCAAAAGTTAAAAAACTGTGTAGAGAAAAGAAGAGGGCTTTAGAAAGAAGAAAATTAGATGATTTGCAGGAAGATTTTAGCGGCAGAAAGTTTTATAGGGGATTAAGAGAAGTCAGGGCTGGCTTTGACCCCAAGGTAAATCTCTGTCTTGATGAGAAAGGAGAGTTAGTGGGTGATAGAGAAGGTATTTTAGCAAGATGGCCAAGGTATTTTAGAAATTTGTTCGACCCTGCTGATAATTGAGGGACCGAAGTCCTTCCAAGTCTGCAAAGGATAGAAGAGGAAGAAGCCGATGTAGAGGAACCACCTGAGCTAGAAGAATTAATAGACGTTATAAGAGCACTCAAAAATAAAGCTGCAGGGGAGGATGGTATACCAGCCGAATTAATCAAGTATGCAGGCGAAGAGTTGGAGGAAGAAATTCATGGTCTGATTTGGGATATTTGGACGGTTGAAAGGATGTCTGAAGGTTGGAATATTTCAATTATTTGCCCCATTTATAAAAAAGGAAACAAGCAAGAGTGTAACAGCTACCGTGAAATATCCCTCTTAAATACGGCACACGAAATTTCTCTGCCCTATTAATGAATAGGTTAAATAAATGGGCTGAAAACATACTTGGCGAATACCAGAGTGGGTTTAGGCAAGGCAGATCAACCATAGACCATATCTCTTCCCTAAGAAACATGTTGGAGAAATGCTATGAGTATGATGTAACTCTCTACCATCTGTTTATCGATTTCAAACGGGCATATGTCAGTTTGGGAAGAATGAGTTGCTTCTTTGCATGAGGGATTTTGGTATCCCGGTTAAATTAATAAGGTTAACAGCGATGACTCTGCTTGACGCGAAAGGTTGTGTGAAGGTGCAAGGATCAGTCTCAGAGAAATTCTTCCTACGTAAAGGCTTACAGCAAGGGGACCCACTATCCCCTCTACTTTTTAACCTAGCATTAGAAAAGGCTACAAGAGCCATACGTACTTGCCCAAATGGCACAATCTATAATAGGTTAAGCCAACATATGGCGTACGCTGACGATATTGTGCTAACGGGAAGATCGAAGGCAGCTTTGGCGGGTGTATTTCAGGAATTCGAAACAGCATCGAAAAAGTTTGGCCTGGTAATTAATGAAGCAAAAACGAAGCTTATGGTCAGCACCAGACTGAGCACAATACCTGAAGTAGAGGCTGTGTGCGCACCTTATAATTTCGAAAAGGTTGGCTGCTTCAAATATTTAGGGGCAGTCTTGACCAAGAAAAATGAGTGCGTCATTGAAATTAAATGCAGACTAACGGCTGCAAATAGGTGTTTCTGGGCTCTTCAGAAAGTGTTAAGATTCCGTGCGCTCTCTAGGGAAGCGAAACTGATAATATATAAGACCATTTTAAGGCCTATTGCTATGTACGCCAGCGAGACGTGGGTGATGACTAAAAAGGACACCAGAATTTTAAACGCTTGGGAAAGGAAGATCCTACGCAAGATTTTTGGTCCTATAAGGGAAGGTGAGAGGTACAGAATAAGAAAAAACAGGGAATTGATGGAACTGTACCAGGATCAGGATCTAGTGGGATGGATAAAAAGAGGAAGAATTAAATGGTTGGGACATTTGGAAAGAATGGAAAAGGCAAGAATTCCCAAGAAAATATGGGCTAGTCACCTTGGAGGGACTAGAAGAAGAGGAAGACCGAGACTTCATTGGTTGGATGAAGTGGAGTCCGATTTGAGAAACATCGGAATAAGAAGGTGGAGAAGGATTGCGGAGGTGAGAGAGGAATGGCAGCGAGTAGTTGAGGAGGCCAACCAAGGTCCTGCGAGGACCGTATAGCCAAGAAAGAAGAAGAATACGAATATTATAAGTAATGACACTCAAGTCAGATTCTCCCCCCCCCCCGTTTTTTAGAGTGTGTGAAACAGTGGAAAAAAACACCCATCCATCTCAAGGACAGATTGCTTAGGTTGTGAGGAAATTAGGTTTAGGTCCTTTGATCGGAACAAGTTGTACGTGGAAGAGCTTAAGCTATTTGCTTTTAAGGTATGATCCGATTTGTTCGAAATGAGGTGAATCTTATATGTTAGATCCAGGTGTGGATATTTGTTCTAGTCCCCGGTTTGTTGTTGTTTTTCTTGGGGTAGCTATGTGGCCCAGTGGGGCTTTGGATAGCGTAGGGCTTGCTCCCTCACTCAGACGAATAATAATAATAATAACAACACATAATTTATATTTATATATGTATATATATTAGTTATCCGCAGATCTCGAACTGGAGACTACCCGGGTATAATACTCTTACCAGATTCAACATTTTTACTTTCTCTTATTACTAGTAGAAATAAGTTTTTCACCGAAAATGCCTGTTTTGAGTCCCCTGATTACGAACAAAATATTTTAGAAGGGGTTTGTACGACACATACGTATGTATGTGTGTGTTTATTTGGTTAACAGAATATCTCAAAAATGAAAAATCGAACTTCATATTCTCAAACTTTATATTGTCTTTTTAGATACTACAAATACATCAGATATGAAGGTTTCGGACAAAATCCATCAACCGCAAGTTAGACTTTAATGAATGTTTTTTTTTTTTTTTATTTCATATATTATATTACGTACAATATTATCAAATAATATTATTTTTCCCAAATAAACTATCATAAATTTGCTCAAAATAATTAGCATAAAAATCAAGGTTTATTTTATCTTCCTGAGCTGTGTTTACCATTTTTGAATTTAATGATGATAAATAATTATGTGTCTGTAATAGATTTGATTTTTCAGGATGTTTATTACATTAATATAATGTGTATAAAAATCAAAAATGGCTGAATATAAAGAGGTTATTGGGGAGATTGAAGAAGAAAAGCTGTGGAGTTCAGTAGGGAGAGGTAGTAGCCAGTGACAAGTCACCCCTTAGTGGTTAACAAGGGGTGGGATTTGTGTTCGGTAATGAATACAAGTCTTTTGGATGAGAAGAGAAATTGGGTAAGGTGGGTTAAAGTTTTAGAGCCAAGAGAGAGAGAGAGAGAGGGAGAGACTAGTTGAGTGTTAAAGGGGACATCTGCCTTCAGACACCTCATGAGAGGGGTTTTTAGTATCACTGAGGGAGACCCTTCTCTCGGGTAATCTGCATTGAAATAATACTACTAGCAATCCTCCTCCCCACCGTCAACTACATCAGTACACTAGGAATATGGGTTGTGAGTGACAGCAATACAAACCCACACACACAACTCCACCTCCAAAATGACACCCTCCAGCCACCTCCATTGCTGTGTTGGAGAGATGTTGCCTCCAAACCCAATGTTCATACTACTATAAGAGTAAAACTCCACCCTTCCAATTTTAAATCCTCTAACAACCAACCCCTCTTAATAACCATTTCGTTATTTCGCCAACTCAACGATTCACATCCATTTTTTCCTCCCTATTAAAATATATATTATATAGATATATTTTTTTATATTTATTATTATATATATTATACTTTATGAACCTGACAACACGTAATAAACTGCAATAATTCATACAGCAATTAATAAATCATTCAGATTGTTATGTGATTTTTTTTGTTTCTCTTTCACAATTTTTTCTTTTTTTTTAATACATCGATGTATTTGCATTGTATTAAGCGTCGCTGGTATATAAGTTTGTATCGGGTCTTTCTGCATGGGCAAAGGCAGGCGAAGCTCTTTGTTATAGGCTATTCGTTTGCAAAAAAGCAGAACCATCAAACTCGTAGGTGATCTATTGAACATTATCGGTTTAATGGCATCAGACATCTCCTCAGTCTGATTGGTGATTGCTATTGTAGGCACCGCCATAAGTTGGAAGAGACGCCCATGCATGTCGTGAACCTATTTTAAGGGCTTATGTGCGCTGGAGTTTCCACTCTTATTATTGTGTAGTAATTAACATTTTATTGGCAACAATTAAGTAGATTGTTTGTCTAGAAGTTGCGGTAGAAATTTATAATGTCGATATAATATGAGTTATTTAAATTCAAGGGAATTTCATCATTTCGTCGGTATAAGTCTTAAAAACTATTTCATTGGTGGTAAGGGAAGATTTTTCTTAATAAACTGGAGCCCGCGAAAGAAGCGTTTTTTTTTCATGTATGATATACGGTGATGAAACAATGATCAAATACGAGCCTAATTGGAAGCAACGATGATGCCATCATCATTATAGCAAAAGTGTTTAGAGGATACTGGATTGAAAGCTGGCAAACAATGTGAACCTTGGTGATTTCTAGTTGATAAAGGATGGAATTTTTTTTTTTATTTGAGATTAATTTGTAACGGATTCAGAAGAAACGGTCAGTCATATAAGATTTAAGGATTAGATAATATGGTCAGTTTAGTAAGTTCTAGAAGTTCCCAAAAGCTCGAAATATAGTACACAGAATGATCGAGCAGCATCCACCATTAATGCACACGCTCCCAAGCTAGAAATAGAAGGCGCCTTTAAAGGGTTTAGACTTTCTAAATCCAAATTGAATATTCTGTTTCCCCTTTTTCATGGAAAATCGATTTCTTAAAGAGAGAATGAGAAATATTCATACAATCTATAACTTCCATAGGAGAAGAAAATGAAAAACATATGTGAAACAGAAATTAGTTGAATAATTTTAATTAGGGAAGGGAATCGCTGTGGTTAGCGTACTGGACTCCCATCCTTAGATTTTTTCTTCCTAGGAGGCTCTACAGCTCACTGTCCGGTGATGGACTGTGTTGTCAGTAACGAGAGAACACTGCCCGGAGGCCGGCAGTGCTCCGGACGCAATGACCATAGATGTTGACGCGCCTTAAATTAAAAAAAAAAAAAAAAAATCAGATGACCTAATTTATTGCTAGAAAACTATTCAACTTATCGTGGCGAAACTACCATCATAGGGACGAGAAACTCAAAGAGTTTTTTTTTTGGCTCCTTATTAATATTCAGTATACCGGGAGACACTGCTGCACACATCAACCAGATAATCTTAACTGAAATCATTTACTGGGTTTGATGAATAGGAAATGATCTTTTCTTTCCAGCAGCCAAGTATTCTAAATATATACCACCTTCATTCCTTCCACGGTCAAGAAAGAAACATCCAATTATGTCAACGTTTCAACAGAGTTTCCTGTCTTTATCAAGGCTTTAACATATAGATAGTCGTGAAGATGTGGAGAAAGAATTTTAAGTGGAACTTTGAAACATACAAATTTGTTACATCAAAGAAATCATAAAAAAAGAAACTAGTAAGTTTTAATTTTCTTTCTTTATGTTTCTGTCATGTACCAAATATGTATGTTTTAAAGTTCCACTCAAAATTCTTTCTCCACATCCTCACGACTATCTATATATTCAGGACTTGATAAAGACAGGGAACTCTGTCGAAACGTTGGCATTATTGAATGTCACTTACTTGTCCGATCCACACCATATTTCTTCATAACTAAAATTTATCAACGATCAACAAATATTAATATATATAGTATTTATTCAACACTTAATCTTAACTCGCCACAAAAAATTTTATTCTTCAATCCTCTAATTCATCGCCTCTCACCTTTCTCCATTCCTGATAACCCTATACGACGATTCAAGCGGCGATTGCCTCGGCGATGGAGGCCAGTGAATATAATGTACTTAGAGAGACACCAATGGATGTTACTCCTGTCATGTCTTCTTTTGTCACACAATTTATTTGTTGCAGGAGCCTTGTTCTTGCAATTGTAAATTTCAAATAAATAAAAAGGTGATGATTCTAATTTCACAATATTAAAGTTAATTACTTGTTAGGATTATTAAAAACATTCAATCATTTAAGGCATTTAGAAAACTGAGAAGTACCTCAGCGATTCCAATAATCTATTTATAATCATTCAAAAAATTGAAGAACTTTTTCAGCTTAATTCAGATAATAAATTGAACCCTCTAAAGAAGAGAATACTGATTGGGGAATTGTTATTTCTTAAATGGGTATAATATTTATTTCATAGCTTTGGCACAACAGCTAATGAAGCTGCAATTTGCGGGTGAGGGGGTATGATAAGTTCGCCGCGCTTCCCACCGCCTTTTAATTCTAGCCTACGCTACCCTAGGTACCTACTATCTCTACTAGCTTCCCAATTTTTCTCACAAAGCTGTTTAATACCGTCTTTGCCTCAGGAGAATCAAACCCTGAATTCTCGTACCAAAGCCATGTGCGCAGGCCACTATACAAACGCATGATGGCATTTATTTTACATAAATGGCATCATGCGTTTATTTTACATAAATGGCGAAATTGTTATTACTTAAATGGTAATCTTGACTGCTCAATCTACCTAATGCCATATCATTCGTCACAATGCACGCGGATCACCTTGCTTGTTCTTCTTGCTAATCACAAATTATACGCTAAAAGTTTGATTTTGTGTCGAGAATTTGCAAAAAAAAAAAAAAAATGAATGACAGTATTTTTAATGACCCTGATTTTTCAATATATTTATTATCACAATCTTTCTTTTTTTTCCTTATTTATTTTATTAGTTGTATTATTGTTTCTGTTAATTTGAACATGTTATTATAATATTGGCCGCCTTCAACCAATTGACTGATCTGTATTGTTCAGTGGTGGTTGGTTCCACAAAGCTGGAAAGCATTAGAGACATTTTCCATGATAGCCTGCTTCTTTTTGTGGTCATCGACCGGTTTCAAGCATTCACCCATCATTAGGATGTTTTTCTTAAACAGTGTAATAACATAGACTTGCACAGAGCAAATACAGTTGATACACTGTACAGTTGTGGAATGTATCAACTGTATTTGATGTGTGCAAGTCTATGTAATATTACACTGTTTAACAAAAACATCCTGATGATGGGCGAACGCCCGAAACCGGTCGATGACCACAAAAAGAAGCAGGCTATCACGGAAAATATATCTGATGTTGTATTGTACATTTATCCATTTCTTTTTATGGCAAGCTACAACTTTATCTTCTATATTTATATATATAATAACATATAATAATTCGCATACACTTTGCCTTGGACTGAGATTAATGAAGAATGAATCCAAATGGATAAATACTGAATTTATCCATTGAAAGTGATTGATTTTCGATCTTTAATTATCCAAAACTTATGACCTATAATAAATATACAAACAAACTTTCAAATTCTTAAAAACGACTTCTTTTATACAATTATTCATCATAAATAAAACGATTCATTGTAGATGATGATAATAATACCAGTAGCTAATTAAAACAGCAAAAATAATAGTCATTATGTGTGACTGTCTAATGTGAGTAACTCTTAACTGTTATGGATAGTAACAGCAATACCAGTATAGTATTGTTTTACATCACATAGGATTATTTGCGTTGAAATGTGAAATCCATAACAAGCGCTAATACCCATATTAGCCTTTTACCTCCCCCCTTCCCGCCAAACCAAA
The DNA here is from genome assembly GCA_011037195.1 of Triatoma infestans. NCBI lineage: Eukaryota > Metazoa > Arthropoda > Insecta > Hemiptera > Reduviidae > Triatoma > Triatoma infestans. Next base: position 72,251 of record JAAEAF010004468.1, on the reverse strand, counting down.
TAATACGTACTATAACCGACTCTCTCTCTCATAGGAATGTTATTATACACTAGATGAAACGAAATATAGAAGTGCGCGCCGGCTAATATTGGATACTAAATTATTCCAGAGCTAATTGCCACGAATTAATACAACTGTTGCATTCATAACGCGAATCATAATAGTGTATGTGTAATAAAAGACTCCCAGCTATATACCAAACTTGTTAGTGCATATATATAATTATTATCTACATAATGTTAATTTATATTGATACAGTGTAATTTTTTCCTTTTTTTTTTCTTTTTTTTTTAATAATTTCATTGTTGATTTTTTTTAATTTTGTTTTCATAAAATTTAAACATCGATGTAATTTGAAAATATGGTTATCTATGGAATTTCTGACATTTCTTTTTGCAATATTTGTTTGACATATTATAATATATATTTCGGCGTTTAAATAGTGGAATAATGAAAATAGCGTCAACGAATATGGAGAAATCATTTTCACACGAGTTACCACTTCATGTGTTGTGGCCCCCTAGGTCTCCGGATCTTATACCGTGCAATTTTGTCTTCTGGGACTATTAAAAAAAAAAAAAAAAAAAATCACTGTTCGTTCCACCGTTTTCGCGTAATTTAGCCGAACTAAGACTGAAAAAAAGATGGTATAGCCCGCGCAATGACCACTATTGATAGGCCTATTCTGGGACAAGGTGTGAGTAACAGTAGATTATCTGGTTGAAGTGTGCAGCAGTGTCTCCCGGTATACTGAATATTTGTAGGAGCCAAAAAAAAAAACTCTTTGAGTTTCTCTTCCCTATGATGGTAGTTTCGCCACGATAAATTGAATAGTTTTCTAGCAATAAATTAGGTCATCTGATTTTTTTTTTTTTTTTTTAATTTAAGGCGCGTCAACATCTATGGTCATTGCGTCCGGAGCACTGCCGGCCTCCGGGCAGTGTTCTCTCGTAACATACAACACTGTCCATCTACGAACAGTGAGCTGTTGAGGCTCCTAGGAAAGGAAATCTAAGGTTAGCATAACTGGACTCGAACCTGGGACCTCCGCGTGGGAGTCTGGTGCGATAACCACTGAGCTAATCCCTTCCCTTAGAACCTTATTTTTAATGTGCCCTTGTACAATACTCATTACATGGTATGTAAAAGCCCCTCATCGCCACTAATTATTAATTTTAATATATATAATTAATTTTTTTTTTTTTTAATTTAAGACGCGTCAACATCTATGGTCATTGGTGCCCGGAGCGTTTTCAGTGCACTGTCGGCCTCCGGACAGGTGTGCTCTCGTTACAGATAACACTTTCCATCACGGAAAGTGAGCTGTAGAGGCTCCTAGGAAGAAAAAATCTAGAGGTATAACAGCTGGACTCGAATCCTCCGCATGGGAGTCCAGTACGCTAACCACTTAGCGATTCCCTTCCCTAATTAAAATTATTCAACTAATTTCTGTTTCTCATATGTTTTTCATTTTCTTCTCCTATGGAAGTTATAGATTATATGAATATTTCTCATTCTCTCTTTAAGAAATCGATTTTCCATGAAATAGGGGAAACAGAATATTCAAAATGTTTATTCTTATTTATACCTGTTGGTTACATCAATATTCTTCTTATAAATCTGTAATTAATAGTTCGTCTGATGTCAGTAATTGAACTATAGAGAAAAACTGCACAGACTTAGTTGATATAGGCAAACTTGTTCAGGCTAACAAATCAGATCTACGACGATTATCAAGGCCCTTCATGTTGATTTCCATTCTATATAATCCAAATTATGATGATGATGATGATGATGATTATTATTATTATTATTATTATTATTATTATTATTTTAAGAAAGTATTATATAATACTTGTGGATAGTGGATAGTGCACTCGCCTTTGGTGCGAGAATTCGTGGTTCGATTCCCGTGAGGGCAAAGTCGAGGTTTGTTCCAGCATCGAGAGAAAAAATGGGAAGCTACAGTTTGGTAGCGCACCTAGGTAGCGAAGGTCAGACTAAATGGTGAGGGAACCACGGCGTGCTTACCACACGGCCCCCAATACAAATCGCCGTCTCGTAAGCCTTGGCCCTTCACGGCCTGTTGCATCATATAGGTTTATTTTTACTTTTTATTATTAATGAAATATATTATGCTAAACCCGCATGGTATATCTGTATTGAATTTTATCTACGAATAAATATTTCTGCCGGTGTTGCTTCTTCAGTTTTCAGTCAATTTCTTCAAACCTGTCTAATGTTGAGTGTCCACTAGTGATAAATTCTCGAGAGAAAGTTTCGAGATCAGTCTCAGGGTGTTGTTCATTTGAGATCACTTTCGCTCTCGACAGCGAGTTTTCTGAGACTCGACAGTCATTGCAGTCTCCTTGTCCAGCAACATTCCGTGTCCACTTGAGATTCAACTCGCAGTCAGTTGTGTGATTTGATCGCAGTTTGTTTATTTTCATCTTTTCTTTCCGAATGGACTCGCGTCAGGCCCTTTTTTTTATATATATAATTGTTTTAGACAGTCACCTGAACAGTAGAGTTTGGTTACAAAATTATTTGAATAGTTTGTTTGTTTAGATATTTGAACTTAAATCTGTTCAGTAAAATTTAACAGAAAAAATTATTCTTTAACTCAACTTTTGTATTTGCGTTTTATTTACAAAATTAAACATCGAAATTCATAATGATGCGTTTTCAATTTTTTTAACATACATCTATTCAACTGAATATCATCCATCGCTTGATATATCTCTCAGATACTCTGCACCTTTTTCATGTCCCATTTATATGCGCGCCTATTGGAAGGTTAAAAAAAAGAATTAACCAAAATACAAATAAAAACATAGAATTCCCTCAATAAAAATGAAAAATACACACAAGAATGAAAAAAAAAAACAAGTCTCCGAGAGCTGAGAAAAATCTTCCAACACTGACGGAAGATTGGAGACTGAGTCACGAGAGCAGGAATGATTATGTGTCCACATGTGACAGTTAAGGCTCTCGGAGACCTGCGCGGGCTTGTCTTTGAGACTGCTCTCAAGCCCTTATCCATTTGTGTGAGTCTAGTCATCTAGTCATTAGTCTAATGGACACTTAGCATTAGATTCCTCGGGAAAAACTTGAATTCGGGAAACCTTTAAAATCTTTGGAAAATTTCTTTTCTGAGCTTTGATTACTATAATGAAGCTTAGGGACAACACTCCCCCCCACTTAGACAATTTTTTCGGTAAAACGTTTCGAATAAATGTCATAGTTTTATTTGTTTGTAGTGTGTATATAAAGTTTAACAGAAAATCGAAAATAATTAAAAAATTCATTCTTTAAAATGATATTTTCGGTTGAAGAATTTAGACAACTTACAGTCCGTATCTCAATGTGTTAACCAAACGGAAAGTCAAGTTTGAATTTTCTAGGAATTTTTCATTTTCGAACTGCTGCTGTTCACATACATAAATACATAATCACACACAATACACTAACAAACAGACAATTTTCTACAAACCACCATTTCCGGAATCAGGAAATCTCAAAACGTATTAATTTCAGGTGAAAATTCGATATAAAAATTTAACACGATTACAATAATTCCACTCATCAGTAGTAAGTAAGAGATAGATAAAAAAACACATTAATTAATTAAGAATTATGACCAAGTTTCAGTTTTAAGTATCTGTCTTTGACTATAGTATATTATAACGAAATTATATCAACCAAACATTCGTATAGTTCAAATTATCCAATCGGTAATTTTACAATTAACAAAATCAATTCTAGTATATAATTATTTAGTCTAAGAGTATATAAAATGGAAAGGAATGTCTATATTTAGGAGTTTCTATTGTAGAAGAGATTATTTATTACATATTTCTTTCTAGTTAAATAAAAAAAACAATGTCCCATCAATCTAAGCCAATTAAAATACGAACCAAAAAAAAAAAAACTAAATTGTAAAAAATTAAATAATTACTAACCTTAACTTGCGATTCGGTCATGCCGAGGGCATAGGCTAATTTAGCCCTTTCAGGGCCGGCTAGGTATTTTGTCTGTTCAAAGGTTTTCTCCAGTGCGAATATTTGCTGGCCAGAGAATGTAGGTCTTGTATGTTTCTTTTTACCTTCTTTATCGGTACTTCCGCTCACTATAACATAATAAAATATAAAAAAAAAAATACAATAATAAAAAATAGGACAAAAATTTTTAATTACGACAAATATTTTATAAATTTCATTAATTAAAACAGTTTTTTTTTGTATTTGGCATTTTAAGAGATATACGATATTATTTTAATATTGAAATTATCTGAGTTTTTATATCTAATTTAAAGAACATACTTTTATCTATAAAATAACATAAAAAAAAAAAAAGTATGAATTTAATATTAACCAATTTCGCTTTAATTATAACACATTTTTACAGTTCACCCTGATTCTCATTGGACTAAATATTAATCCAATTAATTTGAACCCAATTGGAAAATGTTGGCTTCCAATATAGGCACCACAAACCTGGTACCACTATATTCTCATTGTTACCGCATTACTAAATTCATTACCATATGTTGTTTGACCGGCTAGTGCTTTTTAATCGAGTTTAATTACAATCACAATGATCATTAATTTTATCTAAATTTTATTCTTACACATAGGGGGGAGGGGGTAAATTGGGAGAAAATTAATAAAATTGGTTTTAATTTTAAATGAATTATACATGATAATACCTAATGAATGAGTCGCCATAACATTGCCGCTTGTATTATGGAAAAGTACAATAATTCTGATTAACATATTTATAACTTATCACAGATAAATCGTTCATATTAATAAGTAGAAAATCAAACACAGTTTTATTTTGAGTTTTTAATAAGTACGCCCATTTTTTGTACCTCGTTTCATTAAGTTGATGTAAATAGGGAAGGAAATAGCTAAGTGGTTAGTATAATGGGTTTCAGAAGGAGAGAAAATGGATTGTATAGATAAATAAACTAGAAGTATGGGTGAACACTGTATAATCGAAAAGTAGCATAAACTGCCTGAACTTTACACTAAAATATATAAAATGGTAGTGAGAGGTAAAGAGAAAGGTTGATGACGCGGTGTGACTGATGTGTGAACTCTGTTGCAAGACTGTCGATAGACTCCCTCCTGTGGCTAACACAGCTGTTTTTAATCAGTTATCCCACTCTAGTCTGGCTAAACTAGTGAGTGAGACTCTCTCTCTCTTTGCTTTGGAACCCTCTCTTCGTATCGTATTACATGATCCGATCCGAAGAGAGGGATCCTATTACATTAGTGTACTGGACTCCCACACGGAGATCCCGGGTTCGAGTCCAGCTGTGCTGCCCTTAATTTTTTCTTCCTAGGAGCTTCTACAGCTAACTGTCCGATGATGTAACGAGAGAATACTGTCCGGAGGCTGATCAGGCTCAGAGCGCTAATGACCTCAGATGTTGATGCGCTTTAAATTTAAAAAAAAAGTTGAGGGACTAAGTACAAAGTCAAATTCTTCGCGACCTAGAAGTTCTATCCTAGTCTCCCTTACCTATCTTTGTTTGCATGCAATATGGCTAAGGTTAACATCAATTAACATCCATTAACACCAATTAATAAAAATAATGAAAATAGTTAGTTTGTGTACCACACAAAATTACTTAGTTAGTCAGATTAGGAGGAGAGAAGATGTTCAGGTCAGATTTAGTAAATTCTTATGAGCACAATTGGCTAAATCAATTTAGTAAATTCCTAGGAGCTTCTACAGCTAACTGTCCGATGATGTAACGAGAGAATACTGTCCGGAGGCTGATCAGGCTCAGAGCGCTAATGACCTCAGATGTTGATGCGCTTTAAATTTAAAAAAAAAGTTGAGGGACTAAGTACAAAGTCAAATTCTTCGCGACCTAGAAGTTCTATCCTAGTCTCCCTTACCTATCTTTGTTTGCATGCAATATGGCTAAGGTTAACATCAATTAACATCCATTAACACCAATTAATAAAAATAATGAAAATAGTTAGTTTGTGTACCACACAAAATTACTTAGTTAGTCAGATTAGGAGGAGAGAAGATGTTCAGGTCAGATTTAGTAAATTCTTATGAGCACAATTGGCTTTGTAGTTGTGGAGATCAGAGAAAGGATAATTGCTACTCGTAAGATGTTAAGCGCGGTCAAGAAAGATTTCCACCACTGTAGATAAGTATTCAAGAGAATAGTTTGAAATTTCTTCCGCGCATAAATCATCCGAGTATTGAAAGAAAACAAGAAGAGACGATTAAGATGAACTATTTGATTAAAGCTGAGCGGAATACAAGAAAAGATGGTCCAACGCCAACGAAATGGACAATCAATGAGAAAACACCAAAAAATTGAAGAAAAGTTAAAGATGATTAGTTTCACAGGTTCATAATGATTATAATGGTGTTTTGAGACGCAGAATGGAGTAGATCGATGGAGCTGTCAGGAGACCGGCAGTGCACTGACCATATATGTTGACGCGCCTTAAATTAAAACAAAAAATAATAATAATATTACATAAGTGGTAAAAACTATAAATTGCACTAAAAGTAGTAAGACTTAAAAGGAAAGCCTAACTTACTTTGAGTTACAGTAATGTTACTGCCCCTCCCCCCAAAGAACCAGATAAAAAGTCAACGTTCAAATTTTTTATTTGAAATCAACTCAATCAATGAAATCAAATAAAAGTGATAGGTAATTATCTATATAGATTATATACGATGTTTATAAAAAAAAAAAAATATATATATATACAGCAAAATTTGAAGAAGGAAAAACATTCAATAAAATGGCATTTCCAATTGATGGATTTTGCCGGAAATCTTCGTGGTAATACATAAACGGAGTACCAAGTTTAAGCTTAGTATAAGTTTTTTGTTTTTGAGATATCTTCTTCGCATGTGTATACAGACACAGACCAATTCGCTAACAACATTTTTTTCGTACTCAAGGTACTTCCAAAACATGTAGATTTCCGATAAACACTCAATTTGGAAACTTTGACTTTGATCGCAAAATATTTCCTCCAATAAGAGAAAGGAAGGAAAAAAGAAAAAGGTTTAAGAATATTATTCTATTAAATATTATTGTAAAGATTCATAATATCTATCGGCTTTGTACAGTTATAGAAGAGAAATATTTGAAATATAGATTGGAAACAATGGGAGAGAAGATATAGGGATGGGTGGCGGTGGGGGAGGGGATGGTGGATAATGTTATTCAGTTATAATACAGACACATAGTTTGTGTCTCAATCTAATAGAGATGCGTCTGTTGGGAATTAGTTGAGTGATTGCTATGCAAATTGCGAGTAAGAGGACGATAAAGGAGGGCGAGAAGTTTAGGGCAGCTGTATATATGGGAGGGATTTCTCCAGGCTGCACTAGAAGTGTGGGGGACGAACAACGTCCGTCCTTGTTCATTTCTGTTAGCTGTTACACCTTCCAATATATAGCCTAGTCTGGTTGTGTTACGAGTTCTGTGGCCAGCATGTTCCTCAACCAAGAGGAGGAATATCTGCCTCTCTCTCTCTCTCTCTCTCTCTCACACACACACACACACACACACACACACACACAGACGTGTAGCCAACTGTTTGGAATGGAGTCTGCGCTATATCTTTGGCTGTAGTAGTTGTAGTAGTAAGTGGAAGAGAGAAAGAGAGAGAGATATAGAGCACAGCCGCCTCCAGACAGTGTATGGACCCACCTGACTCGTGTTAATCCTGTGCCGACGTGGATGTGAAAATGATGGTGGGTATCGAGCTGTGGACGCCATTTTGGGCATGCGCCACCTCTTCATCTCGTCCACACTTACTTATACATCAAGCTCATGCCAGCACCATTCAACCTTACCGCCCCCCGCCCCCAATGTCTCGCTCTGGAGCACCGAACCTCTCTCTCTCTACAGTTCCTACTCCTCCTATATCTACAAGAATTTCCAAATCATTCTCAATTCTCTTACAATATTTTGCTATCATATTTTCTAAATTATTGTTCTCTCCCTTCTACTTTTATATTTTATATGTGTATATAAACATGTAAAATATTCCCCTAAGATAAAAGATTTGCTTTATTTATTTATTTTTTTTTTATTAAATATTTTAATTTCAATTTTACAACTAATAATTGTAAAAATATGGATTTATAAATGATATTTGATAATCATTCTTAAATTAACTATATACATATATTTTTGCGTAAAATTTTTAATTTTAACTAAATACCAATCATTCCCTTGAATAATAATTAAAAAAAATAATTAATAATTAATATTATTATTAGTCTTATAGAGAGGGGCAGTACTGTTAGCTGTCTATAAGCCCCTGAGCGTCCAATTATTGCTTATTGCATATTATTAACTTATTTTTGATCAATTTCAGAACATTTTACGTTTATAAGTGATTTGATCTATATTTTTAAATCTATATTTTGGAAATTCTTAAGTTTACTGAAAAACAAAAGATAAATATGGATGGAAATATAAAAAATCTTACAGAATGTATTGACAACTTTAACTTTACTGATTTTCAAAGTAATTCGAAAAGAATTTTCAGGTCAAGATTTGATGTTGAACGATCTTTCTACAAAATATCGACATTGTTATTTTATTTTACATTGAAGAACTTCTTTCATGTGTGAACACTTTATATTTAAGATCTTCTCTTATATTGTACACATTATATGTAAGATCTTTTCTCATAATGCATGCTTTCAGGTTTAATATCCTTTCAGATTGTACACTTTATATGTAAGAACTTGTCTCACATTGTACACTTAATATTCAAGATCTTCTTTCAGGCTGTATAGTTTATTTATAAATTCTTCTCTCAGAAGGTACAATTTATATTTAAGATCTTCACTTAGAGTGGTATACATTATATTGTACAATATATATTTTTTCAGATCTTCTCTTCATACTGTACGCTTTATAACTAAGATCTTCTCTTATATAGTAACTTTAAGATCTTCTTTAGATTTTAATACTTTAAATTTCGATGTATGGAAAATAAAGTCAGGCTAACGATGGAATATCAGTCCAAATTGTAGTGAGTCAGTGAACTTGTGAAATACAAAATTAAAACAGTGTAACAAATTTTCAAGGCCCTAAAAAACAAAGACTTATCAACTCATTAAAAAAAAAAAAGATTATGCCCATAAACTAATTATAAAAACAAATTTTAATTTGATAGTTTATCAGGTGGGGATTGTAGTAAACTCATTTGTCGATTCTTGAATAGATATTGCTAGTTTTGGCCGCTTAGATTGGACTTAATATGATTGAAAGAAAAGTAAATTCATTCTATAGCCAAAACATTGCGCGCTCAATGATCTAAAGAGCCGGATTCAAAGTTAGAGCACAATCCAGGCCATCGTACCTAGCGCATAGCGTAACCGGTGCCTATGGTCACTTAGGCTTGCCTACGTAGTAGGTAAGTTTCCATCCTTGCCACGTGGAGACGGACCTCTATATATCCGTTTAGTCCTTTGCACTACCGCTACTCAACAAAGTCTTTAAAATTTATGGCACTTTTCGTCAATTCTTTACAATCTCCCTGCAAGTTCTCTCCCCTTCTTTTCAGTTTAAATTCCATGTGGATTCTTGCTTCGTCGAGGAGAGGATACCGGAAGAGAACGTGATAACACCGCGTCCCGTTCACCGCATTCGCAATTCATAGAGCTTAGAATTGAACTCCCTATAGCCCGTGAAATATTGCGTTACAGTTTTGGAACACTCCATTTATCAAATCGACACTCTGTGATGCAGATTCGGGAAGAACTCATATGTGGTTCACCCTTTCACTGCTTCGTCCCAATGTCTTTGCCACAGCAAAGACGATAATGATCTCGTACTCTCGGATCTTTTTCTTTGCAACAGCGAAAAAAAAAAGAGCCGGACTTTTAGCTATATTCAGACTTAATGTCTGTGGCGAGCACTTGAAAAATAGTACAAGATAGTTGAGTAACATTAAATTCTGATTTAGAACTAGCCAGCTTCAATTTAACTTACTGAGAACATTTCAGCAACTCTCTATAAGGAGATTTTCGTGGTGTTAAACATTTACACGAACTTTCTATACCTACTGAAAGTAAAAACCTAATGTCTCAGCTTTTCAGAACTATTCCAAAATCATTTTTTTTCCCGGTATTATATACCTACAAAGAAAACTGCAAGTTTTACATACATAAATATACCAAGTATATGGAAATTTTATATACGGAAAAGTATACAACCGTACGTTTTTCATAATTGCACTTTATAGTAAAGGAAAGCCTGAAATCATTATCGGCCTTACAGAACCTTTCAAACATAATAAAAAAAAAGTTTTCAAATAAAATTGATAGGCCTATAAGTGTGAGTTACTATAACTACGTAGATAGTTTTTTTTTTTTAAAAAAAAGAAGAAAATAATTTAAATTCTTTTTTCCATAAAGTTACACTTGTGGTTGACCTGAATTTTTGACCTGACTTTCGTGTTTTGAAATGATGGTGATACATAAAGTGGTATCGAAGTTTGACCTTCTGCGATTTTTGTTTATACATACACATATGTTGTTGAAAAAAAAAACCCTTTTTTTGGTATTCTGAAGACCTCAAACCATATATATCCAGTAATAATTCGACTTATTAATAATTAATTTTCAAAAACCTGTGTGTCTTCATAAAGACAAAATAATAACAGAAAATATTCCTTTGTTGTGCAAACTCGTATTTTGAGGACAAGGTTTTTTTTCCCAGAGGTTAATAAGTTAGGCTAAACCCACATATTTATCTGACTTGAATACTGTTTTAACATTTTCCACCAGGTCATCTTGGGAAAAATGTGACCGTTTTTATTCTTTCAAGTAATCGATAGATAAATTGTCTACGGAATATGTAGTTAATAGAAAGAGGTACGGATTATCTCAATCGTGTTTGAGTTATAGTTTATAATACATAAACAACTCGCTATTTATAGAAATAACTTTTCTATAAAACAACTCGCTAAGATAAGATTGATAAAAAAGTTTTTAAACAAGGTAAATTTTTAGTTTAATAAATTAAAAAACTATAATATTTAACTTCTTTCAAGCGTAATATTGAAAAAACAAAATCAGATTTTCTATTAATAATATGAGTAATAAACGATATTAAATCATTATACGAAAATGATGAAAAATAGGCAGGAAAACTCTAACCTTCCCAAATTCAAATTAAAATATTGTAAATAAACATAAAATGTAATTGATAATAAGATAGTAATAATAATAGCTAAATAATGATATTTAAAAGATTTTTAAAATTGAAATAATTTCTATTTCTGGGAACTGAAATAGAAAATTTTTTTTGAGCCAATAATGTGAGATTAATATTTTGCTTATCAAGTGAAAATAAGGAAAAAGCAGAGAGAGAGAGAGAGAGAGATAACTGGCAAAAAAAGCGTGACAGAAATAACACTTTTGTGAAAAGTGGGGGCGGGGGAGGGTTGTGTGGGTATAATTGAGTGAGCGGAAGGAAATGCAAGGGGCCTTGTGAAGTAAGATTTGATGGCGGCAGGGCGCGCCAACGGGGCCACTTGAATCAGGAGGCGTTCCCCAGTAAAAAAAGGGGGGAATCTCCCCTCTAAATACAGTTTAGTAGAGGGGAGAATTTTGTGTGTATGTGCATGTAGTGCGTGTTGTAAACACTGTGTATAAGTGATGGTGTATTTATATATATATGGGAGTAGTGGGAATAAAGTGGGGTATGATCCAGTTTTTACTGTGATATCTCTGGACCAAGCCAAGCTGAACGGTTGTAGAAAATCTTTTATTTCTACTTTGTCTCTCACTTTTCTTGTCATTTGGTTTGTATGGATGGTTAAATACGATTTGGATGCGATACTCGTACAATATGAATTTTCATCAGAACATATCTCCTTCATCTGCTCCGTTCTTAATAAAATTTCCCTTTATTACCCCTCTCCTCATATTATAACTAAAACTACATCTATACACAGTAAACAGAAAAGCAATACACACACACGAAACTCTACATACTAAAAAATATATTATCATATAAGTACACTAAAAATTGTATAATGGCTGTAAAAATTAAACATTACGTTATCTTTTAATGTTTTTAAGATCTTTTTTCAAGTGATCTATTTAAAAAAATAAATAAATAAATAAATAATAAAATCTGCCATTGGGACCATCTATTTTTAAAATTTATTTTCTGAATTTGTGTTATGCAAAATTAATCATTCATTAAATGCAAATTTACGTTCTATTCTTTTAGATAAATGAATTTATTTGATTCAATAAATTTTGTCTTCAATGCAATTATAGCACTTCTATTCTTTTTTTTGAATTGAGTTTCTTTTTTTTTGCATCAAAATCTATTTCTTCTAAAAAGTACTTTTTTTTTAGTTATTTTTTTTAAGGCGCGTCAGCACCTGAAGCCTACTCAGTGCACTACTGGCCTCCGGACAGTATCCTCTCGCTACTATAACACTGTCCATCACCGAGCAATGAGCTGTAGACGCTCCTAGGAAGAAACTGTACTTATTATTAGTAATTAAATACATGTTGCATTGTTATCGCAATATTGTAAGGCGGCCCTAGCGAGGGAGGGCTCAAGGATATTTTCATAAGTCCCGAACCCTTCTATAGTTTGTCCAAAAGCTTGAATCAAACTTGTTTCAAAGGTTGGATTGGAAGAATAACGTCTGCAATCCTGGAGAGAAACCAGGACAGAGGCAGATAAAACTCTTCATTAACAAAAATTCGCCTAAATTTATCAGGGCTCTACTGAACAAATAGACGGAAGGTTACAAGGATAATAATGGGGCTACTACCGGGAAATTGCAGGCTGAATAGGCACTTGCATCAGTTACTATTTACAGACAACACGATGTGCCGATTCTTTCAAGTCCGAGTTATGAAGCCCCGGTAAACATTCTTTGTGAATGTGCCGGCCGGATGAGGATAAAGTTTCTTCTGTTATGAATGCGGTACTTTTTCACCTTTACTAGGCCTCCTTAGAAGGACGTGCTATAACCACTGAGAATCCACAATAAACCTTCTAGTGTAGGTCGCGGTGGAATGGTGCTCAGCTATCTCTTTTCTTAATCTATTTATCAAAATATTATGCAATAATTCCTTGATGGTGAACACGAAAAAGACTACAATGAATCCTTTGTTATTTATACGTATCAAGTTTAACGTAACCCCTTGATATCTTCATAGAGATAATCGCAGAAAACTGAACAAACTTTTCAATATAGTTGCATTTTCTAAAAACTGATGATCTTCTAACTCGGAATTTTATTGACACATTTAATTCTATTTAATATTATATAAATGATCGAATGATATAATAAACTAAAATAGCAGTTCAGAGGAAAGTATAACCCCCACTCTTCTTTAAAACTAATCTAAAATGAATTTTTCTCGGAAGAATATTTTAAATAAAAAGTTGTACCTCTTTACTTTACTCTTTTACACGTGTAGTTATAGGGAAGGGAATAGCTAAGTGGTTAGCGTACTGGACTCCCACGCGGTGGTCCCGCGTTCGAGTCCAGCTGTGCTACCCTTAGATTTTTTTTCTTCCTAGGAGCCTCTACAGCTCACATTCCCGGTGATAGACAGTATTGTCTGTAACGAGAGAACACTGTCTGTAGGCCGGCTATGCACTGAGAAGGCTCCGGCCGCCAATGACCATAGATGTTGATGCGCCTTAAATTAAAAAAAGGAAAAAAAAAACATGTGTAATTCAAAACTTTATTGTCAGATCTCCTGGTAAAGCATAAACGAAATACTGTTTGAACCAATATACAGACAGACTTACAGACACACACACAAAAAGGCCAATTTCTAAAAACCTCTTTTTTCAGATTCAGATAATCACAAATCGTGTATATCCTCTGAAAAATCGACATCAAAATTGGACAAGATTACAATAATTCCTCTTCTCGTAAGAGAAAGTAAAAAGCTTCTCCTGAGAGGTCTTCCTCAGCATTCTACAAGTCTGGATATAGATCTTTTGATTGTTAATCTCCAACACCCCAAAGCATTCCCTTGAGAAAGTTGCCCTCTCAAATATGCGAATCCTAGGTTAGCAAAACTGAACACTGACCTAAGTACACCATTTCCCTAACTCCCTGATGTATTTATAGTAAAAATAGCACCCTTAAATTCATTTTTTCCTAGAAATAGCGTCTGTTTAAAGTTGAATTATGGAATTAGGGGATGCAACTTACCCCTACTCACTTAATAATTAAATTCAATTTTATCAAAAGAAAAAGTTTAGATTTTACCGCCAATTAATTAAATTGTTGGGTTGAGAAAGAGCAATAAATCAATTCATTCATTTTGATTTAATGTTGAAGAAAAGAGATCAGTCATTTTTATGTGGCTATAAGTTCCTCATATTTTTATTAGTATTAAGGGGGGTCTTTCCTTTTTCCATCTGTAAAAAGGGAAATGTCTTTTACCACTTAGTAATAATAACCAGTTGCTATGGTATATACTGAATTGTATATCCATAGTTATATTCTATGTATATAAGTTTGTTGGTATACAATGTTTTTGTTATCTTGTTTACATTCCACATCAATGTTTACATATACATGTATTCTGGTGGTGGATAAAAATGAAAAAAAAAAAGAAAAAAAAAGGGAGTTTTGATAAAAATAACTATGTGGTTGTGGAGGTTGCAATAAAAGTTGTGTTAACATGATATAAGAAGGAGGAATCTCTTGCTTATGGAAAATTGGAAGAAGTATTTGGAGATAGGAAGAGAGGATGGTTTTGATATAGAAAGATGAGATCTCAGTGGAAGGAGGGTAAGGAAAAAGAGGAAGGTTTTTTTTTGTCTTTCGTATTGTGCTGAAAAAGAAGAAGAGAATATAGTTTGAGAAAAAAAAAAAAAATACGCAGCAAGAAAATGGGTATGGGTTTTGTAAGACTTTGTCCAAGGGAGGTGCCACTGATATACAGGGTGAGTATGAGTAAGTGTGGGTTTCATCACAATATGAAGAGATGGGTTTTGTCGGGAGTAGGGGGTGCTTCTTCTTCTTCTTCTCGCCCCATTCTTTTCCTTTTTACTAGAAGACAGTGTTGGGTTTGTGAAAGTCACTGGAAGAATAAGAAGAGAGAGAGAGATAGGTATAGCAATTGAATTGAATTGAATGTAAGTCTGTCCATGTGTATGTATGTATGTGTGTCTATATATATGTGTTTGATATCCAATAGTAGGGAAAGCTTCGCTGACTCGACAAGACATGCTTTCCCCCACCCGCCCACCTTCACTTTTCTGTCTTTTTCTTCACTCTTTACACGTACGCACAACTTCATTCCCCGGGACGTTTTCTTTCTCCATAGTAGTATCCAATCCAATATGGCGCCGTTTTCTTCAGCTTATTGGTTGCACATACACGGCTCATCAAAAAGAGAGCCTTTCTATGGATTGTACGAGAGACGCGTCTCTTCTATAACCCACCCAAACATATACTTCCAACTTATAACCCATCTCAGTATGTTTCTGTGCAGAACTAAGTCTTGGTGTCCTTTTCTCAGTCTCTCTCTCTGGGGAATCTATTCCCCCCCTACTACTTCTGCTTCTGGTTCTTTGGCTACTTCATGTGGCCATCCGTGACTGGCTGATTCACTTCTATCTCCAAGTACAAGATAAAAATTTTTCCAACCTAAGAAAATATATTTTATATAAAAGAGAGAAAGAAAAGCAATCATATGTTCCTCCAGTTTTCCGCCCTATGTTAAATTATATATATATATATATATATACAGACACAGCGAGATCATAATAATCATAGTGTATCAAATTTTTATTTACTTGTTACCCGTCTTGATGGATGTTAATCTTAAAAATAAATACAAACTTCGTCACTGCTTATTCCACAATAGTTTAATTATAATCTATAACTAGTCTATACTCTATCTAACTAGTTTATAATCATCAGAGACATTTTCCGTAGTAGCCTGCTTCATTTTGTGGTCATCGACCGGTTTCGGGCGTTCGCCCATCATCAGAATGCTTTTATCACACTGTCTGACAAAAGCATCCTGAAGAAGGGGGCGAACGCCCGAATCCGATCGATGACCACAAAATGAAGCAGGCTACCATGGAAAATGTCTCTGATGCTTTTCAGCTCTGCGGAACCAACCACCATAACAACTAGTCTATAATCTATAATCTAGTATATATTTTTCTTTAAAAAATATCTATAAATTCCAAAGTCTTTACCAGTAATGTAAGGGTTGTCGTCTCTTTTCCAATTACAATTAATCGTCTATTCGTGAACGTTTGATCTTTGCCAAAAAACTATAAATATAATAAATAAAGAAAACCAATTGGTCATCTTAAAAATTCAATTACACATATTATTACACAAATTAGCAAAATAAAAAAAAAATGTATTACTATTAATCAATAAAGCCAAAGCTTTGGTTCACTCTAAGAATAGAATAGAATAGAATAGAAATTTATTATTATCTTTTTAAATATACACATATACATTAATACATTTAATGTATATACATGGAGTTTCAGTACTCAACTATAACCTCCAACTTAAAAGTAAAATTTAAAAATAATTTTTATAAAATTTATTCTTATTCATTTTTTATTTTTTTAATCTTTATTCATGCTACAATCAGCGCGATAGCGTTATAAGTAACAATCATGCAAAGAACATACATACAAAATGATTGGAGAAGCTACCCAATGGTAACACTCCAAAACTATACAAAATCACTATTGATTCTGTAATGTTTTGGTGTGATGAGTATTTGTAGTAGCACGAGCGGTATTGTATAATAAAGGGCTTGTAAGTATGTAAGTTTAAGAGAGAATGAAGTATTAATAATAAACAAGAAATCACACTGTTTTTAAAATAAATATATTATTCTCTAAGCAAATTAAAGTATTCTACAATATCACACTGAATCTTAGTAAAATGATGTATAACTGCAGTAAAGGCAAATATCTATCATTGACACTGAGCGATTCCTGAAGTGTTCTGGCTTTCTGAAGTGTTCTGGCTTTGGAAGCAGAATTACGACTCGGAAGCAGAATTACGACTCAGTTGTTTGAAGGGTAAGTACAGACTGTTCGAAGGAATGCTCTCTAACAAAGCAGTTGGCCAAGTCGCATTGTATTAAATTTTGTGCCTTTATTTCCCTACTAGCAATGACCCCAATTTACAGTACCTGACACTAAATACACTCTTTTTGAAGGTAAATTTACTATTTAATATATTTTACAAAACTATTTATTTTCATTGCTTTCTCTTCACTTGAGAGGAGATCACGAGGCTTCATTGTCTTTTAAGACGTCTAGGAGGGTTATTTTAGGAAGTGTTCGGGAAGACAGGTGTTTGTGTGAGTCTGAAGGTTAATATGGAATTTCCTGTTAAACAGGTTTGGGCGACTTGAGCAATGAACGGTATATTAAGATCAGTATGTATGGTTCGGTTGGAGACGTAAAAAAGGAGCGTTTACAATGATACGGAAGGATTCTGGATTATAGGGGTTGGAGAGTCTTTGGAGATTTGAGCGTTTGGTTGAACCCCATAGTTTTATTCCGTACGCCCAGATAGGCTTTAAAATAGATGTATAAATTAGTCTTTTGTTGTCTAGGGAGAGTTTAGATCTGTTGTCCAGTAGTCTTTTAAGTTGTCGAAAGCCGTCTGTTTAGTTCTATTCTTTTAAGTCGTATATGAGGATTCCATGTAAGTCTTCGGTCTAAGTAAAGCCTAAGATAGCGAGCAACGTTGACCACTGGTCAAAGGGAAATTAAATTGTAGTAGACTGGGGGGAACAGTAATGCGACATAGAGTGAAGGTAATGTTTTGGGATTTATTTTCATTAAGTTTAATGACCCATTTTTTGAACCAATTTTCTAGCGAAGAGAAGGTGGGTTTGTAGATTTCTATGGGCTGTTATGGGATCATTATTGGAAGACAGGATAGCAGTATCATCAGCATAGGTGAGATTCTTATTAATTAAGGAAGAAATATGTATAAAAACTTTCATGACTTAAATCTTTATAATAGAGTGTGTTTCCTCTTCTGTACCTGTAAACAGCTTCCACATCAGGTCACTCTCAGCCTGTTTGCATTGTGTAGAGTATCTAATGCTATTAATTTCTATTAAATTAATATTTTTTCTGTATGTTTACTTTAAGATAGTAAACAAAAATAAAAAGTTCCACTTATTTCTGTAAGCTAATTCTCAATATCCAGCCCAAAGTTTGCCGCCGCACGAACAGATAATACATATACAGTATTTTTCTTTCGACACTGAATAGCAAAAGCCTGTTTAGAAAAAATAACATTGCCACATACGAAACAATGATTAGACTAGGTCCAGCGCCCGCTTTAGGGGTGGACAATTGGTCCCGGGGCAGCAAAATTTAGAGACACCATTTTGGCTGTAAGTCTTAGCAAAATATTGAAATATTAAATATTCAATTAATAGAAAATTTCACATATCAATTTTTTTCGTTCGCTAAAAATTTAAAGTGCGTCGCATATTTATATTGTTTATGTCTAACAATTAAAAATATTTACACTATTATTGAAAAATTAATGCAGAATTTGTAAAGGATGATGCTTGAACTTGTTTGAACATGTATAAATTCTCTGAACAGTATAGCATTAGCAAGCGAGCAGAGCGCTGCCTTCAGCTTGTGTTTGAACATGCATAGACTTGCTTAAAAAAAATATATATTTATATATTCTTAAGAAGCGGCAATTTGTTTTTTTGTCCGGGGCCACGGAACCGCTAGAGCAGGCGCTAGGTTGTATTGTATAGAAAGGTTCTACGTACAATCTTCGGCATAATTGTGGAGAATCTGGCGTTTACCGGATAAGAAAAATATAGAATACTCAAAGAATTGCTAGACTGCGCCTGCTGGGACATTTCCATCGGTGAAGTGTAGAGGATTCAACGGCTGATACTGAATAGCTTCCAGACGGAAGAAGGCCCTGAGCTAGTCCAAGATCTAGGTGGATTTAGGTGGATCTAGGACGTAGAGGAAGGCTTCATTCTTTTAGGAATAAATGCTGTGGAGAAAAAAACGTTAGGCGACCGAGACGTGTGGAAACCTATTACTGAAGGGGGCCAAGGTCCTATTAGCGCCACAGATTGAATGTGTGAATTGTCAGTTTGCTAGCCAATAAACTATTAATCAATTAAGATCTTTATAATACTAATTACAACTTATCATTTACTATATTTTATAAATTTAATTCTTTTTCTTTTTTAAATTTATAATTTTTGCAAATTTATATCGAATTTCTTATCAAAATTGTAAGGGTGTTGTGAGGAGATGTTGGTTGTAGATGCTTGATGTGATAAATAACTCCTTAAGATTGGTTATAAGATATATAATTTGATATATATGTATGTGACTGACTGCCAAGGACTTTACACTGTAGAGTTTAGAACTGAACTGAACTGACGTGGCTAAAATGATATGTACGGAGTGATGTTAAACTGATGTGTAAATCAACAGAATGATCTCTGATGTGTAAAACTGAATTTAACAGAATGATCTCTGACTGTCTATCTCTTATATATATATATACACTGGCCGAGCCTCTCCTCTCTGTGCGAGAGGGGCTGTTTCTCTCCGCTAGAGTGGATGAGTGGTGGGGGTTTCACCAAAACCCCTACAAAATGTTTATATTCTTGTGATAGCCACTCTTCAATATATACGTTTTTTTTTCCTTTCACTCCATTCTACAGCCTCATTTCCACATACTTTTCTCATTTCTTGATCCCGTTTCTTGTTCTTGCCCTAGCTCTCTTCTCGTTCAATTCCATAGGTCTCCAGGTCTAATACTTCTCATGTCCATCTCAGTAAGTACAAACTCTGTGGCCAGCCCATTTCAAATTCTTCTACAAAAATTTTGCCTTCCTATATCTTCCATATCTGTTTTCTCTCTTTCACATTTATTATTTTTCCTTTCCTTACTTCCAGTCTTCATCATACATCTCACCATCTTCTTAGCTTTGTTCAATTATAATGCGTTAATGGCCAGGTTTCACAAACGTAGGTTAGGTTATGTCTTATCACAGAGTTCCATAGCTTCCTTTTCGTATCCAACTTACCTCAATAGTTTCCGATAATTATTATATACTCTCTAATCTATTTCTATTCTTCAACTAATTTCTTTAATTTTAATTACGTTAACATTAAAAATATAACAATAAATCACAGAAATAAATTTTTTTTCTCACCCACACACTATACCCCTATATATTTTCGATATTATTCATCATTGTTTTAATTTTATTACTATATTATTTTAATGTAAAATTAAATTAAGTTATTTTACACTTCAAATTACGTAACACTATTTAATTCTATCCTCTTGTTCATTTATCATATGTGGTCCAGGACTAGTGCAGCTTCTCGAGTCTACAACCCTTCCATATGTTAGATTGTGCAACAATTCCTTCCTATATTCCATTTATCCTTTCAGTTGGATAATCCAATTAAATTAATTTATTAAACTAAATTAATTTATTTAATAAAGTTTATTCTATTAAAAGATTGTTTTTATTTATGTTAAAATAGCAGATTACAAACAGGGTAAAATAATTTACATTAATTTTTGTTGAATATGTGGATGGGTCAACATCTGATATTTTATTCATGTAACATACATAATCCATTTGTTCCTGACCGGTTTCGGATTTTCATCTATCGTCAGAGCAAATTCACCAAGTTCGTATATAGAGTTCACTTCAACTTAATGTTTCTGTTACACTCACACTTGTTGGTTTGTTGGTTTTATATATATGCGGGAGGTTATCATTTTTTTTTTTTTTTGGTTGTATATATTGTAATATGTACATCTTTGGAAGAATTAATAAATATAAATTGTATCAAAGTATATCCTTGATAAATATTTTATGATTGTAAAGTAGAGAATTTTTCCTATGTATATATTTATAGAGTTGGGTTTTTTAAAGGCTGAAAAGCACCAAAGAAACAGTTAGTTGAGTCAGAGATACCTGGCCTACCCCTATCATTACATGTATTTAGGACAAAGGGAATTATCCACTTCTCTCTTACTCCGGGTAGGTGGACCCTTTTAAGGAAGGAGTCAGTTCAAAATTTATGCCGTAAAAAGAGTGAAATATATCATTATAAAAAGTTATGTTACAGTAGTGAGTGGTGGGAGTGCTCCAAGAAATCCAACCTTCTTCAACTTAGAATATATGTATAATATATAAGTTTTATAAAAAGCTATTTCTCCCAAATGACAAGACACTTATGTTGTTGTATCTCAATACTGTATTTATTAATTTTTGACATATACTCTTTATTTTAATTATATATTTTGAATCTATATACTTAGTTGTTTCTTCATCCTCCCCAACTTCTGTATAAACACAAACCTCACGAGATCCCTTTTGAGAAGATCCAAATATAAATTACAATAATTAATTAACATATTTAATTTACGAACCATATTACAATATGTGAGGGTAACCTCCAGCACATATTACAACCACCAAACCAACAAGTGTGAGTGTGACAAAAATATTACGTTGAAGTGAACTCTATTTTCAAGAATTTGGTGAATTTGACGATGGATGAAAATCCGAAACCCGTCAGGAACAAATGGAATATTCATGCTACGACGGATAAAATATCAGATATTAATTCTTGTGTTTGTTTTTTATGACTTCATATAAAAATTGGGTTATTTTCCTCATGCATATAGATGGTCAAAATTTGAGATTTTAAATTTACATTTATTGAAAAGCAATTATTAAATGTAAAATAACCATGAATAGGAAAGTTTTAATCACAAACTCAGTCGATTATTAAAAAATGATTATTTAAAAAAAAAGTTCTCTAAAAGAAGAAATGTTGTTCCAAAATTAAATATAATACAATTATTCAAAAAACAACGATCCCAAAATATTGGACAGATTGAAACGTGAAAAGTTGGAAGCATTAGTATTCCAGTCAAGTGCTTTTTTTTAGATCCTTTGGAGAAGATGTTTTTATATTTGTAGAAAGGTGGAAATAAACAATAAATGGTAGTATAGTCCAGAAGCTATGGTTGGAACGGAATGGGTGAATAAAAGTATAAAAACAGGTTGTAGTGGTAACACTGTCTATGTAGAAAGCCTTGGCCTGTCTGGTGGTTTGGTTAGTAATACTTTGACGTCTAAAGTATGGCCAAGGTAAGTCTGTCTGCCGTCTCTCTATCTCTCTCTCAGTCGGTCGTTTTATTTAATTAACATGTACATCTCAAATATGAATTAATTATGCTGTAAAGTTTGACTATACTCTCTTCCTACAGCTATATTCTAGCAGCAGTTTTGAAGTACTTTACACAAAAAAAACGTGCAGCACAACTCAAGCACAAATTCTACACTGTTTTCAAGAGGCTAATGAAACACAACTTTTGCACCGAATTAAATGGTTGCTTCATTTACATTTTGGCAGCCATCTTTTATCGCTTTGTTTTGTGGTTTTTTAATTTAACGTCCCTTTATTATTTTTTTTTCTTCACTATTCTTTATCTTTTTCCTTTTTTTTTTTAACTTTCATGGTTCAAGTTTTTTTTTTTACATTTTAACTTCCTTTTATCATTTTGCTTTTCATATCTATTAATTAACGTTAATAGTAGACCTTAAGATATTAACTTATTACTGATATGAATAGACATTTTGATTTTGACACATACACTATCTTTTTTTTTTTTTTGGCACCTTGCTGGCAATTTACAGAATTCTCAATTTTCTGTCAGTATGTTTTGTTTGTATGATAACTTTCTGAAGTCAATAATATAAGTTGATAGGCTCCAGTACGTATTTATAAGTGGTAGTTATCGTGAATATCTTTCAGCCTAATAATACGAGCAATACTTACTTTACTTTACTTATTCGAGACCTCTTCTACCATCCAGTGTAGAGGTTTTACATAAGGAGCGCCATCTCTCTTTATCCCTGGCTATTCTCTTGGCCTCAGACCACTAAATCCCCTTCTTTTTTAGTTTATCCTCCCAAGTAATTCTTCTTCTTCTTCGTGGTCTTTTTCCGGTCATTCGCGTCTCCATGGCTTTTTGGGTAACCGGATATCCTCCATTCTACTTACGTGGCCGTACCATCTTAGCTGCCCTCTCTCAATTAATTGGACTTGGGGTTCGCTTTTGAGCGTGGCCCTTATTTTAGTGTTGCGTATCCGGTCTCTCTCCGTTTTGCTTTCTAATTTCCTTAAAAACTTCATTTCTAGAGCTTGGAGGCGACTTCGATCCGATTGCTTTAAGGCCCAGGATTCGCTGCCGTATGTAAGAATGGGGACAAAAGTCGAACGGTAAACTGCCACTTTCGTGCCTTTGGCCACTTGTCTCTTACTCAAAAAGTTTTTGATTATAGCGGAGAACATCTTCCCCGCAGCGGCCACCCTTGCATTGATTTCTTCCTTTAGTCTCCCGCTCCCACTTATTTCCATCCCTAAATACTTAAAACAAGGAACCTGCTCTATTCTTCGCCCCTTGATAGAGATGTTCATTTGCATCTCTTTCCTGGATACCACCATGCACTTGGTCTTAGAATTATATTAAACACTATAGAAATACTTAAACATAAAATGATACGTTAAACTTTTTTTTTTTTTTTGAGGAGTCTAGTGTACTACTTCCAAAAGAAGTAAAAAGTCTATTGCTCTTTCCTCTCCGCAGATTTAAGACCACTCGACCTACAGCATTTCTCTCAAGTTGATTTCCATAAGAAATCCAAGAAATTGGGCAGGTTCTGCGCTTCCACCTTCAATAAAATTATAGCATAGCAGTCCACCAAAAAAAAGCATTATGGAGTACCTATCCTCTATCACTAAAAGCAGGAGTCATAGATGTTAATCACATTCTATGAATCCCAGCATTTTCAGATGTTCACTAAAATTTTGTATTTATTTAGTATGAAAGTATTTATTGGTATGATTATGTTAATTAGTTGTTATTTAATAATCAATAAGTACACAACGTAATTTATTGTGTAGTTAGCAAAACCATAGTGATGCTGTAACTCGATGTAATTGAATGTTTATATTATTGGATACTGTAATAATACTGGTGAAATATGATCAATGAATGGATACTGTGTATGGCGTTAGAAGCTAACTTTCACTTACTGCAACTTATAGAGTTTTGATTTATCACTTATTATTTATTTATAAGGTTATTACCTAGTTACAATTTTTCACATATCCGGAACGTAATATAATAATCGTACTTCCGGTAAAATAAAAGTTGTAGTTCTTTCTGAGATTAGTCGGTATACATACCTAGTTTAAAGAAAAATCGTAAAAAAAAAAAAACGAAAATCTATATATTAAAATGGTACATCCGGTTGGCCGATTGGACTAAAACCTTATCGCGTCTTCATATAGATATTTAACGAAATACCAAAAGTTTCAGCTTCATGCGAATTTCCGTTTTTGCTTTGCTCAATTCAATTTTGAAAATTTGACACACGATCGCAATATAGTGAAAGCAAAAGACGTCAGCAATAAGATAAAGTAATAGAAAAAAAGCCATGGCGCAGCCTATTTTTGCTGAGACTTCGGATATTTTCCGACAGTAAACGCCCAGACAAGTTTTCAGGTTCAATATTCTCTTGTCTTCCTCCTCGTTTCTGAACTGTTCCCGAAGAGACTGGCCGCTTGCCCGGGGTTTGACTTCATGAAAAGAGTTTGACCACATCTTTTCATTACCAGGATATCAGCCGTCTCTTTAGCTTCCACAGAAAATATGCCCTGGCACCAAGAATAGTGTAAAATTTATTATTGATGCCTAAATCATTATGTTTCCAAGATATTTCCTGATCATTTTCAAGGTGAAGGCATGTTAGCTTTATAAGCGGCATGTTGAACATATAGACACAACACAAAACTGCAAAAGGTACTTGATGCAATTACTTGGTTTTACTACCCATAGGCAGCTCTAAGTCACTACACACAACACACACACACACACACACACATTTCCATCTGAATATTCCCTACCCTTTTATACAGATTACAACGACAAACCAAGTCGATAAATAAATAGTGCAAACAAGAAGAAGAAAAAGAATGAAACATACACAAATTCAATAAATAAGACGCTAAATGAAACGATTTTAATAACCGATTTCTCAAAGACCGTAGATATGATTATGCAGGATTCTCAGGGAATCCAAGATAATTTGCTCGGCCAGCTGGGTCAGATTCCCTTCGTCAATGCCGACATTATCAAAACATTCTGCAGTAGCCACCGGGATTGTCTCCCCGAGAGCCGAATCATAACACTGGACTATAACCGAACCATTTTTCTTGGAAAAAGTTAATGGATTTCTTATAAATCGTTCTCTTTTCTTCATTGATCCGCTTGGCCTGGTCTAGATCGTTGTTTTCATACCTAATCGTAGGATCAACAACTAACGGACTGTCTTTATCGAATGCGACTATATCTGCGTATCTCGAGGCGCCGACCGTGTCAACACAATAGTGCTCCTCATAACATGCATATCCTTTTTCCTTTAAAGTAATAAACAAACATTATATTTATTTACAAAATTTTTTGGGCCTCAAAGAATACCTCGAAGAAGTTTCCACTTCTTCAGTTTTTTTTTGGCAATTACTTTGCCATTAATTCTCCATTTGTTCTATATGTTATACAGTTGACATAGTTACCTTTATGTTAAAGAATAGATCGCCTATGATATAGCCCTAGACATTCACACTATGGAAATTCATTTCTAATTAGTAATTTTCTTCAATTCATTCAATTGTCTTCTTCTTCTTCTTCTTCTTCTTCTTCTCTGGCTCTACAATCCTTGAAGGATCTTGGCCTCCTCAATCACAACTGCCCACTCCGCCCTATCCTGGGCCAATCTACACAAATCCTGCTTTCAAATCCCGCTCTACTCCTTCCAACCATCGCGACCACGGTCTTCCTCTTCTTCTCTGTCCTCCTGGGTCTTTAAGGATCCTGTCCTCCCCCATCCTCTCCCACATGCCCAATCCACTTAAGCCTTCCCCTCTTTATAAATCCAACCCAATCCTGGTCTTTGTACATGTCTCGTAATTCCTGGTTAGTCCTTATTCTCCAATCCTCCCCATCTTTAACGGGTCCATATACTTTTATCTCAGCATTTTCCTTGCCCATATACCGAGAAGGCGTTCATCACTTTTCGTTAGGTATCATGATTCACTACCGTAACTCACCACAGGCCTAATTACTGTTTTGTAATTCAATTGTCTATTAATTATTTATGAATTTTTTTTGGAAACACTTAAGAAATCAGTGGCAAGAGATACGTCAAAACAGAACTTATCAATAAAAACTAATTTTTTACTTTTTCTTACTGCTAGTAACAGGAAGTATTGTAATTGTGACAAATTCTCGAAATTGCCTTTACATTGAAAATATATTTTGTCATATGAATGTTTTTTTTATCTGTGTTAGGGTATATGCGTATTTTTGTGAATCAAATATCTCAAATAGAGAAATATCGCAGGAATTTGATATCAAAACTAAAATATATCAAATAGAGAAATATCGTAGGAATTTGATGTCAAAAACAAAATATCTCAAATAGAGAAATATCGCAGGAATTTGATATCAAAAACAAAATATCTCAAATAGAGAAATATCGCAGGAATTTGATATCAAAAACAAAATATCTCAAATAGAGAAATATCGCAGAAACTTTGTATCAAAAACAAAATATCTCAAATAGAAAAATATCGCAGGAATTTGATATAAAAAACAAATTATCTCAAATAGAGAAATATCGCAGGAATTTTATATAAAAAACAAAATATCTCAAATAGAGAAATATCACAGGAACTTGATAACAAAAACAAAATATCTCAAATAGAGAAATATCGCAGGAATTTGATATCAAAACTAAAATATATCAAATAGAAAAATATCGCAGGAATTTGATATAAAAAACAAATTATCTCAAATAGAGAAATATCGCAGGAATTTGATATCAAAAACAAAATATCTCAAATAGAGAAATATCACAGGAACTTGATAACAAAAACAGAATATCTCAAATTGAGAAATATACAGGAACTTGATAACAAAAACAAAATATCTCAAATAGAGAAATATCGCAGGAATTTGCTATCAAAAACAAAATATCTCAAATAGAGAAATATCGCAGGAATTTGATATCAAAAACAAAATATCTCAAATGGAGAAATATCACAGGAACTTGATATCAAAACCAAAATATCTCAAATAGAGAAATATCACAGGAATTTGATATCAAAAACAAAATATCTCAAATAGAGAAATATAGCAGGAATTTGATATCAAAACCAAAATATCTCAAATAGAGAAATATCACAGGAATTTGATATCAAAAACAAAATATCTCAAATAGAGAAATATCGCAGGAATTTGCTATCAAAAACAAAATATCTCAAATAGAGAAATATCGCGATTTTCTTAAAAAAATAGCTTTAACCAACTTTACAGGAAATCATTGCGGTCGTTTTTGAGAAAATTTCCAAAAATATTAAAAAAACCTATTCTATAAAACTACCCATCCGGTTAATCTATATTGTTTATATTTTTTTTTATTAAGTGAAACGTTTTTTTCCAAAAAAAAAAAAAAAACACTTATTCAGAGAAAATTGTTCTAAAGTAAGATTCTGATACTATCTTTAACTTTTGTTTTCAAGTACCATTTTAATAATAATGTCAGATTCTTCATATCCTGCCTGACAAATTTATTTGAACAAATTTTTGCGACATTTCGTATGAATGAGAGACTTATGAATATTTAATATAATACATTTTTATGAAACCTGTTTTTTTTTTTTTTTTTTTAATTTAATGAATTAGATTTAGCCATTTAATATATTACGTAACTCTAATTAAGTGTAAAACTTTAGGATATAAAGGGTGCCGGAATGAGATATATAGAGAATTTAAAATTACTGTTTATTCTCTTACTGGGGAGAGGAATGAGCACGAGATGGGGGGGGGGTGAAGTGGTGTACAATAGAACGGTAGAAACTGTAAGTTCCCCCGGATGTCGCACACTGAAGTGTATGCGAAATATGGTCTGTAGAAGGGTGTGTGTATGTATGTTTGTGTAGGTAGAGCACATACACATTCTAATACTCACCGTAACAATTAAATGACCATCAGTGTGGTAACATGTGGTGACTGTGAGAGAGTGTACTAAAGGGAGTTGTCCAGATATAAACACCCACACTCCAGGAGTGCCGATTGTAACTTCTATGTAGATATTTGTGTGTGTGTGTTTGTATATATAAAATCAGGCTGCCTAAATCAATGCGCCCTATACAACTAAAAAATTCCAACTTTTATTTATATTAACGCTTTGTTTTACTGATATAATAATTTTTATAACAAACTTATGTGTTAACAAATAATTTTTTATTGCTTTTAACACAGAACTTTTTTTTTTTTTTTGTACTAACTTATTTTTGAACTAGTAATATAATTCAGGTCACGAGATTATTTCTTTTTAATTTGGCTTTATATATGTTTCATTAATTTTAAGTAATCTTGGCCCAAAGCTGAAAAAATATCCAAAAGTGATGAAATTTTTACATGACATTTTTACATTTTTACTTTCTACAATTGTACAATATTTTCTACTAACAAATACACTTCAAATATGTAATTTTTCTTAAACACTCAGATGCCCTCAATCCGTACAGAATACAGGAAATGATCTTTACAGAAAAGTTTAAGTTGCATTTCTCCCCCACAATTCTCCTTAAACAATATTGGAAGTCGAAAATCTTACGAAGCCGATTTTGACAAACATAAAAAAAAAGGCATTCAAAAAATTTGCGATTGATGTATTTTGTCCAGAACTATATGTCAAATCCATTCTACGGGGGTTACAAGATTTTTTTAAAATACAAAAATGCATATATTTCAATGAAACTTACTGGGATTATAGTATATAGGTATTGCATTATTTTCCCACATAACCACCATTTACAAATGGCAATACATTTTGTCAAACCATGGGACGGAGTTTTTTTTCATTCCTGTGTCATAGAGGTCTCCTCCCACGGCTTTTAACCATTTCACCACTTCCATTTTCACCTCGTCGTTATCGGAAAAGTGTTTTCCACCCAGATGTTTCTTGAATTTAGTGAAAAGATGATAGTCGCTGGGTGGCGAGATCGGGTCTGTGACGGGGTGGTTCAAAACTTCCCAACCAAATTAGGTCAATACATTTTTGGGTTGCACGATCGGTGTGCGGACAAGCATTGTCATGATGGAGACAGACTCCCTTCATCAGCATCCCACGACATTTGTTTTCTATGGCTCTGCGAAGTATCTTAAAGGTCTCACAGCGTTTACTGTTTGACCTTTCTGCCAAAGTTTCGACGAGCAAAACTCCTTTTCTGTTCTAAAAAAAAACTGGCGTCATGAATTATTTGAACTGATTTCTGAGTTTGGAATTTTTTTTTTTTTTTTTGATGAAGGCGAATGGATATGGCGACACTGCATTAATTGTCGTTTGCTCTCTGAGGTACCGGTAGTAAACCTAAGTTTTATCCACCGTCACTATAGAGTCGAGAAAAGTCTCGCCTTCACGCGGCCACGAAACGTTCAACAAACTCTCTCACACGGTTCTGACTCTGTTGATTTTTCGTGTTCTTCAAATAATCACTTAACTTATCACACTTATTTGCGATATCCCCCCCGTCAATCATTCAAGATTTCATGTGCAACAGTTCGTAAAAATTTTGGGACAAAGTTTGTGGAAGTCATCAACGGTCAAACGGCGATTAGAACGATTGTGCTCTTCAATTTTTTTCGCGCCATTTCATCAGTCACCACAGTATTTTTTTTTTTTTTTTTTTTCAGGCGGGCTTAACGTCCAGCTACCAAATTAGGTGGTGTCGTGGACGAGGGTAGAAGCACCTACTTTATTGTTAACATTTTTCATACCAATATAAAATTTAGCAGTTATAACGCGGGACTCGAACTGGGGTCCTCCCACTTACAAGTCCATGCTCATAACCACTACACTAACACCCGTCAGTCACCACGGACTGCCGTCCACTTCTCTCTTTCTTCATGAGTTTCCATCCTTTCAAAATTGAACTTCCGTACCCATTTTTATCACATGTTGTCAGAGAGATAGTTGCTACTGCTCGTTCGCTTCAGCCGGCTTTCGCTACACAGCAGTGGTACCAACTTTGAAAGAAAGAAAAAATTTCTCTGCGAAAGCTATGCGCCTGTAACCTTACTTTCCAGATTATCCTCTATAACCAAAAGTACCTGGTAAGTATATTTTCTTCGAATTTCGTTTTTGGGACCTTTCACACACATACACATGCACAAATATTCTGAAAATACTTTTTTTTCTATTCATTGTCAGTTTTATTAAAAAAAAAAATTGACACATTAAAAATTGCAACAATATTCCCTCTTACAGGTGTAAGAGAAAAAAAAAATTTGAATTTTCATTACCTATTTCTCACAATTTATAAGTAAAAAGTATTGCGAACGTATACAATTTTCTAAATTGAGTTTCTACCAGAAATGCATGTGAAGAGATGATGATAGTCAAGGTACTCTGGCTAGAAAAAAGTAATTTAGCGAATAGTTTGTTTTGCGTATGTGTGTGTGTACGTATGTCACATAATTGCATCTATGAACATAAATATATCTAAATCTGTCAGAGTTTTGAAATCGTGTTTTCTGTGGAAATAAATGCCCAAGGTATGTCCAATCGAGTGAGGTAACAGCATAACTGACAAAGATATTCCATAAAGGTATTCCATAACTTGATATTCCATAAAGGTCTAACGTTAACTTTTTTTTGGTTAAACTTAGTAAACTTAAATCAGAATTACTCCCCCTTCTTCTGAATGTTAGATTTTTCAAGGCTCCAAGTGATTAAGTACACCGAAGATACAAGAATTTAAAAAAATTCCTTTTCTAAAATAAAAAAATCTGGTGTGAAACACTCACACAACTTTCTCCTACTCCAGTTCTCAAAATTATATTTGACAAATTTCACAAGTTTGTGTACCAAATTTGAATGAAATTCGTCGAAAACTGAAAAAACTGTTCAGTAAAAGCGCCCTTCCGGTTTACTAATTTTCTTGAAACTGAATTTCAGCCATCTATTTATTTCTAATCAATTATGTTTGGATGATAGAATTGTATAATCAACTATGATAGCACTTTAGAGAAAAACATAACCCCACCCCTCCCCTAAAAGTGCCATTAAAAGAATTTTCCCAAAGAAATGTTTTAAATAAAAGATGTAGATCTTTGCATGTTTAATTTATATAAGAAGTTTCAAGAAAATTGTTTGAGCTATTTTTGAGAACATTGTGAAAAAATGGAAAAAAATAATTTAGTAAAGTGGTAAAGTAAACGCACTTCCGGTTATCCGATTTCTTTCAAACTCGGAAATTCAACAACTTATTTAATTCTAATTAGCATTATTTAGATTACAGAATTGTTTAATAAACTGGAATACAAGTAGCATTTTTGATGGAAACCTAACCCCACCCCGCCCCCCAAAAGTGCCCTTAAATGCATTTTCCTGGAGAAATGTTTCAAATAAAAATTTGTAGCTCTTTGTATGTGTGGTTGATGTTCCAAGTTTAAAGAAAATCGTCGGAGCAATTTTTGAGAAAATCGCAAAAAAGTAAAAAATCCAACTAGTAAAGTGGTACTTCCGGTTGAGGAATTTTGACAGATAACGTAATGTCAGATCCCATGGTGATACTAAACGGAATATCAAGTTTCAACTTTCTACGGTTTTTCGTTTTTGAGCTATGCTGTTCACATCACACACACACACACACACACACACACACACACACAGACCATTTGCTAAAAACCACTTTTTTGGACTCAGGGGACCTCAAAACGGATATTTCCGGTGATAACTCGATATCGAAAATTGACACGATTATAATACTTCCTCTTACTAGGATTAAGAGAAAGTAAAAAAAAATCCTGTCTGTCAAACAAGAATGTTAGATTTGAAAAAATTAAGGAATAAAATTAATTCATGAAATATTTGTTAAAAAAGCGATGTATTTTTAGTTTTTCAGCTTTAGTAAAGAATAAAAATAAAAAAAAATAAAAAAACGAAAGAAAAATCTGTTAGTGTTGACTTCAGTGTTGATTAGGTGGGGGGGTGAAGTGAAGTGGTGAGGGCAAGAGATGGTAACAGATTGGAGTTGAGTGAAATAGGAGATTAGTCCCTAGTTGTAGAGTGGCAGATGTACTGTGGGAAAGGGAGGTCAGAAATAGTAGGATCAATGGAGTGGCCAAGCTGTTGTCCTACGTACAGGGAGTACCACATATACACTCACTAGAAGCCACTTTTAGGGTCTTCAGCCCGGACAGCCGGAGAAAACGTCTCTTCTTGATAGAAGCGCCACTCAGACACAGGCATTCTGGTTAGGGGTAGTCAAATGGGGACTTAGTAGAAAGAGATAGAACAAGGGGGCGAGCAGTGGAAGTTAAGGCAGCAAAGGGAAAAACGAGACGGCGTTTGTACACTTTTAATTAAATTCATAAACTCGTCTTTAAGCTCACTTCTAGAGCGCCTGGGGGGGGGGTTTGAATGAGGAGTATAGTATGGGTTAGGGGCGGACGGACGAACGCTTTGGAAGGAGGAGGAAAACAGTAGTTATCATTAAGGGAACGCCCTGTTAAACTCTCCAGCATCACCACGAGACAAGAATACATTATATCCTACCGGCTACAAAGCCCAAACCTTCCTGTTTTACTACTACTAATACGCTAGTGATACAGCACATCCTATCCCAACTTACTACAACTGCTAACTGTATATAGCGTTGTATTTGTAAGGAGGGGTTGATTGTATGAGTAGGTTGGCTGTACTGTATACCACGGCTACCACCTGTACCTCACTACTACTCTCACACACAAATACAACAATATCCGCCTTGTAATCACGATTGTTCTGGCTCCATTCTGATTATATACCCTTATCTCTTAATAACACAAACCCTCTATTAACTTGCTAACTTATTCTCATTTTTTTGTTTTTTAATTTACCCCCCACCAAAGTAACCGAAACTATCTCCTTCATGAATCTAGAAAAAAAAGAAAAAAAAACTATTTATTACAATTATCAATATATTCTTCCTAATTGCATATTATGACGATAAAAATGGTATTAAACTTATTTCTTACGATAATTCCTTTCTCTTACTCCTAGTGAGAGGAAGTATTGTAATAATGTCAAATCTTCGACAATGAATTTTCACCGGAAATACCCCTAGATACGAAAAATGTTCTCTTTTTTGGAATGTGATACTTGTGGTTTAGCGAATGTGGCATGTTTTGGTAATATGTGTGTTTGACGCAAAATAACTAAAAAAAAAAAAAAAACGAAAAATCGTAAGAAGCGATCCAAACTTGGTATTTACTTTTACTTTATTATCACCGCATCTGACACACGAATCCGCACGATTTTGTGAATGAAAATCCTTAATTTTACTGAGAGTAGTTTTGTTTTCAGTTTTAAAGCGATTTTCTTAAATACGGCATCAATGATTTTCTTTAAACTTCGATAATTACTCACACAAACAACTATCACTTTTATTGAAGCATATTTCCAAGAAAATTTATTTTGTTTTCTGAGGTTCTGAGGCAGCAAGTAGCGTAAACCCTTCCCCACTGAAGTATGGTTGTATTATATAATATTAATACTATTATTAGATTAAAAAATTGCCTAAATGCTCTCAGATTTGTTATGTCTTGAGTAATAATAATAGTAAAATAATGATAACTATATTTCTTGGAATAATAAATTATGACAATAATTATATAACTACTGAACTCCTCTGACGGTCTTAGGACCATGAATTATCTTTATGTTATCATAACTAGCCTTTGTATGATCTACTTAATTTGGAAGTTTATTTTCTTTTTATGTATTTTTTGTATCAGAAGTTTTTTTTTTGTTTCTGAACTATTGAATTGAATTTTGTATTTGTTTTTTTAGAAAAAAATAAAGATCTACTACTACTACTACTATTATTGGATTAGATTAGAAGCGGGGGGGGGAGCCTCATTCCACTGCGACCTACAAATCGAGGTCTATTGTGGATCCCCTTAAGTTACAGAACAGCCCCCAGCTTTGCCCTCCTAATCAATCCTAGCAAAGCTGAGAGCGGCTCCGTCATGAAGCTTTCAGCTTCGGGATTGCCCGTCCCCAATTGAAGAAACCTAATCCTCGCCAGGCCGGCGCACTCACAAAGGATGTGCGCCGGGGTCTCCTCCTCTACCTTGCAGAATCGGCATACCGCACTATCCGCAAGTTGTAGGTGGTGCATGTGTCTATTCAGCCTACAATGCCCTGTTAGTAGACCCACAATTAACCTTATATCCCTTCGGGTCTGGCTCAGTAGGTCTCTGGTAAATTTAGGCAAATGTCTTTTAATGAAGAGCTTTGCCTGCCTCTGTCCTGGTGTTCCCTCCCACCAACGCAGACGCTGATCTTCTATCCACCCCCTGATAGAAGTTTGAATGAGGCTCCTGGACAAGCCGCAGAAGGGTTCGGGGCCTATAAGGGTATCCTGCGAGCCCTCCCTCGCTAGAGCATCCGCCCCCTCATTGGCCAGGAATCCGCATGTCCCGGCATCTAGGCGAGTGTCAGTTTATTCCGAGTACCCACCTCGGTGAGGGCAAGTACGCAGTCCCACACCAGTCTTTACACTATTTGGTGTGAGGAAAGTGCCTTCAGGGCTGCCTGACTGTCTGAGTATATGGCCACTCTTCTACCCACTATACTTTGCCCTATAATCTCCCTATCGCAGAGTTGTAACGCCACGACTTCAACCTGAAAGACCGTGGCGTACTTCCCTAGGCTGGCCTTAATTTTAACTTTAGGCCTGCCCCCATAGACCCCAGCTCCGACCCCAGTCAGAATTTTGGATCCATCTGTATACCAGATCGAGTTACCGAACAGGGGTGGGTCACAGTCCCATTCGCCTCTGCTCGGTATAACAATATGGAAGTCCTTTCGGAATGATGCCCAGGAACCATCCTATCAGTTGGCATCCCAAAAATATGGGCCGCCTTAATTTCCTCAATCAACCTCTGGTTATTACGATCATGCCTAGAGGTGATGGGAAAATACTACTCGTACTATTAAGCATGACTAGAATTTCAAAGTTAAAGAAAATCGGGTAACCATAAGTGAGACATTTTCATGAAAAGGTTTTTGTTTTTTTGAATTTCCTCAAAAAGGACTATAACGATTTCCTGTAAACTTGGAATACTAACTGCACGGATTATACAGCTTTCACTTTATTTATAAGATTTTTTCGAAACTAAAAGTTGATTTTAGGACATTTATGGCAGGAATTTATGGCGTAAAAATTTTCCAAATATTGTACGGGTTTAGTTCAATGTTATTGGCGTTCTCTTCTAATTACACTTCTACTAAGTGGCAGTTATTTGCCCCTTCCTCCAAACCGCCTCTATACTTACGTTAGGACAAATGAGTGAAATTTGTAATTAATGTTGCTTAGCAAGTGTAAGTTGAATTCTAAATGCCGAACTGACTATGTACGCTACTTAGGTTATATATCAGGATACCCCTTACCTTTTTGTGGCCCTGAGCCTGCCCTTGCCGTCGTCACTAAGAGGTTTTGTGATAGTCAGATTAGGACTTTGGGAGACGAGGGTTCTGGTGGAAATGCTAGGAGGACATGCAGGGGTGCCTCCAGGCTAAAAGATTTATCAAAGGGGGTTTCAGACTACCTCCTGTCCCTTAATAGGATAGAACTGAGGATCTTAGTGTAGGAGTAGTGACTGGACACACATTGGTGGCTAGTCACTTGCATAATATAGGGAGGATGTCTAGTCATCATATATCAGAACTGTGATGATGGAGTTAGGGCAACGGTGTATCACTATTTATGTCAATGTTCCCGTTTCGCTGGTTTCTAGGTTTCGTGTATTTGGAAGAGTATCATTCTCGCGGGACTGTCTGGGAAGGTTGGAGCTGAAAGATATTTTAGGATATTGTAGATAAACCGATAGAGATTAATTAGGGGGATGATTTGAGGGGGGGCGGAATTGTGGGATAAAAGGGATAGGCTTAGGCCCCAGGCCGATAGGAACCCACTTCAATAATAATAATAGGTTATACATCGACAAACGGCTCACCTGGAATCCCCATACACGACTAAAAACACAATACCTCAAAAGACGATTTAAACTATTCCTATAATATTAAAGACTGATTTACCTAAATGAACATACGCTATTAAACTATCCGGGTTCAACCAAACATTCCAATTCCCGCCGAATCCAGTCCTTCCAATCCAAAATCCTCAGAAAAAAATTGTTAATGCCCCTTTTCTATGTGTCAAATCTCACTATAAAGAGCTCCTTAAATTCCTTAAATAGCCGAAGTTGCTAAATCCAAAATTCCAAAAGTTCCATCTGTTCCTCACTGGTCACCCTAATACTTTAGTAGGAAAGAGAATCCTTTAGTAGGGAAGGGAAGTGGTTAGCGTACTGGACTCCCTCGCGGAGGACCCGGGTTCGAGTCCAGCTGTGCTACCCTTAGATTTTTTTCTGCCTAGGAGCCTCTACAGCTCACTGTCCGGTCTGTAGCGGGAGAACACTGTCCGGAGACCGGCAGTGCACTGAGAAGGCTCCGGGCGCCAATGACAATAGATGTTGTCGCGCCTTAAATTAAAAAAAATAAATAAATAAACCTTTAGTCCGCCAGCTAGGTCCCTCTATCCTTCCAGAGAATCCACCCAGACCATTGAAACGTCTCTGGCCTCGAGACTTTCTAATGAATAATCTAAGTTATAAAGTGCCATATGTATTTCTTATGGAGTCTCATCGCTGGTTGAGTTCTCCACACCAGTGATTCAGGTGATATGTGTTATCTTTCTCCATATTTATTATTGCATTATATACAGATGTAAATTACTAATAAATGAAAAAAAAAATGCACCGAACAGCAAAAAAGTCTTATTAATAATTTAAAAAAAAAAAATAATAATGAATAAATAATTGTAAATATTATAATGTAATTAATAAGGAAATATTCTGAGTGAAAAAGTTCTCTTCTCCATTATTAAATTATTAAGAATAAAAATTGAATAAGATATAAAACAAAAACTACGTAACTTTCATTGTCCAAAAAAAAAAGACATTAAAAAGCGAAGACTGTTAACAATAAAATAACAAAAAATTTTTACACGATAATAGAATGCGATATAATAACCATTTTGTAGAATATTTAATTTGATATATTGTGAGTTGAAATAAAATTAGGTGTGCCTATAATAATGGACAAAGGAATGTGTGGAAGTATATTATTGGTGGTGTAGTAAAATTAGGAGACAACACAACGTTAAAGATATATAGTAAAGTTACTACTCAGCTGTTTTAACGATCTTTTATATATATATATATACATTTCTTTTCTTTTTGAAACTTGTGGTTTATTACATTGGTTTAGATTATTGTCTGTGTTTTTTTTTTTTTTTTTTTTACTATTTAGTACACTAATAAAAGTGTCGCCTTTAAAATCCTAAAAAGTATTCTGTTACCCATGGAATGATGTATTATGAGAAAGGGGTACTGGAGAGGGATGTTCTTTCAGTGTTTATAATCTACTAAAAATACGCTCATTACATAAATTTTATTTCTGACATAATTATAGTAGAATCAATCAGAAGTTTTTGTGGGCCACTTTTATTTTGGTCAAATGAAAAATACATATTCATTTCATTTCTTTAAGTTTGTATATTTATGTAATTTACAGTATTTTTTTTTTTTTTTTCTACAACAATAAAGACAATAAATAAAGCTAAGGGTATTACATGAAAGATTTTTTTATTATTTCGTTATTTCGTATTTATTAGATTAGTAATTTATTTAATTTTTTTTAACTTGCCCTTACTGTGTGTGTGTGTAAGTAAGGTGATTGTGTCAAGTTTTCATAATTGTGCTTTCACTGGACTTCTTTACAGACTTCTTGGAAGACGATCTAAATTATCTAGAGAATTGAAAAGACATATATATATATGTCTTTGGATATTTTGACAGGGTGTCCCAAGGTATATATAGATAACGACTTTTTCTCGGAAACTAAGATAGCTAGAAAAAAAACTACAAATTTAATTGGCAAATTTGTTTTGGTGCTTCCAGAAGCGAGATACAAGCACCAACTTCATTTTTTTCAAATGGAGAGGTGTGGTTTTTTTATTTAAGAAAAATTTACTTGAACGGTTTTTTTTTGTTTTCTTTGAGCGATATTTTACAAGTTATGAATGAAAACAT
This sequence comes from Triatoma infestans, assembly GCA_011037195.1. Classification (NCBI taxonomy): domain Eukaryota; kingdom Metazoa; phylum Arthropoda; class Insecta; order Hemiptera; family Reduviidae; genus Triatoma; species Triatoma infestans. The sequence goes on along the minus strand of JAAEAF010004468.1, from coordinate 33,930 downwards.
GATTCCTATAAGAAATTTCAAAATGATATTATAACGGTTTTTTTTTATTAAATAAGAAGAAAAGTACTATTTTATTATAAATTTTACTCCTCATTAATTACAGATCTTGCTCGAACTGGCCCCCACCATTAGAGATGTATTTCTTTGTTCTTAAGGTACAATTGGCAGGAAAAAGCATGTGTATGCATCTCTAATGGTGGAGGCCAGTTCGAGCAAGATCTGTAATTAATGAGGAGTAAAATTTATAATAAAATAGTACTTTTGTTCTTATTCAATAAAAAAAAACGTTATATCATTTTGAAATTTCTTATAGGAATCATGTTTTCATTCATAACTTGTAAAATATCGCTCAAAGAAAAAAATCGTTCAAGTAAATTTTTCTTACAAAAAATAGAGGAATCTATTTCTTAAATAAAAACCACACCTCCCCATTTGAAAAAATGAAGTTGGTGCCTGTATCTCGCTTCTCGAAGCACCAAAACAAATTTGCAAATTAAATTTGGATTTCTAACAAAAAACTACGGAGACGCGTATTTTTTAGTTTTTTTTTCTAGCTATCTTAGTTTCCGAGAAAAATCGTTATCCATATACCTTGGGACACCCTATATATAAATATTACGGTTTTCAAACCTAGGTATGTGACTTATGGACTTGAAATTTATGGGGTTCAGCCAAACCTACAAACATACAAACAAGCACATTCCGATTTAAATACTTCGACAAATAGTTAACTCTCCCTACTATGTCATAAATTTCATTCTCCATAAAGACCTCAAAATGCCTTTTGTACATTAACTTGCCAAGATAAATAAATAAATAAAAATAAATAAAATAAGCTTTTATTGATTCCATAAGTTATCAATACAAATCGTTAAATATAGTTTTTTTTTTGTTTTTTTTTTAATTGAAATAATAATTAAATAAATAAAGAAAATAATAAAAATAGAAAAGTTACTCTTGATATAAAATAGTCTATAATTGAACTAAATAAAAGTACCTTGCTATTAAATAAGAAAAAAATAAACATTTCATTCACTTTTTACTCTCCTTGCATTTTACAGGAATTAGGCCCATTTCTGGGCAAAGGACTCTCCCAATGTGTTCCTCCATTCTTCACTAATTCTTGCCCTTTTACTGAAATTTATTCCGGCTCTTCCTGTCGACAGGACACCATTCAACGCAGGACCGTGTCCATCTTCCATCATCGAAACTACACAGATGGCCAGCCCAGTTCCATTTCATTTTTTTTTTTACTGTCGCCACCACATCTGTGATGCATGTCTTCCTTCTGATAACAGTGGTCCGAACTCTATCCCTTTTTTTAATATCCAGAAGGCTCCTTTTCATAGCCCGTTGTGCGCAGCGCAACGTTGTTCTTTATTTTTTTGGTTAGAGACCATGTCTGTGCGCCATACAGGAGACTTGGAGATGTGCATGTGTCAAAAATGTTTTCTTTATCTCCATGATCAAAGGAGCTTTGAAGATTTGCTTAAGAGACCAGTACTTCTTCCAACTGATGAAAACTCTCCTGTTCATCTCCTGCGTAGTTTTATTTTTAAAAGAAATTAACTGTCCTAAATAGTCTGCTTCACTTACCCAGTTGATTCTTTTCCCTTTATCTTTATTGCCGTTTGAGGTCTGCTTGTCAATAGTTTTCTTTTTTGGACATCAATGCTTAGCCCTGCTTTGGAAGGTTAAGTAGGTTCTGTATCATATTCATCAAATCTTCCCCTGAAGTAGCAAACAAAACTACATCGTCTCGGCAAACCTGAAATTGTTCAATTTTTTTCTCATTGATGGTTATACATGCTCCCAATGTAGCTCTCTCTCTAAACACTTATTCTAACACAGAGTTAAAAATATTGGGTGATAAGGGGTCCTCCTTGTCTGACTCCTCTTTCCATTGCAAATTCCCAAACTGTTCTGTCCATGTTCATTTGAATTCGCGCATGAGAGTATATATATATATATATTTTAAGATTTTTATATATTTGGAATGCACCCCTTGCTTATGTAGAGTTTCGATCAGATGTTACGATTTTACTTCATCACATATTTCTCAGTTTTTTCGCTATATTCTTGAAAACCGCTCCAACGTGTGTCTTGGAAACTTGATATAACAACTAACCATATAAAAAGTTATGCAACTCATGCGCCTACATTTGTGAAGGGTCCGTACGCAAAACGACATGACGTTCCCCCATAACTGTTTCATACATGTCCATACATGTTGACGTCCCCCCCCAAAAAATAATAATTGCCCTGGTAATCTTTGTTTTTTTTTGTAGGTTTGATGAAATTAAATTACTTTTTATTTAATTTAAATAAAAAATAAAAAGAAAAGCTAGATATAAATGTGGATAATATTGGACTAAATATTTAATGGACATAGGAGGAGGTTAGTTGTCTGGTCGTGTGAAAAGCTATATCGAATGGCCGATGACAGAATGATGACGTCATCAGATGTCCAGTGGACATGTTAAGCCGCTAGCATGGTCGGCGGTCAGGCGGGCGATAGCGTGGAGGCGGGCTATCAACTCATTATTAGTAATTAATAGCCAGGCTGCATTAACACATGTGGAACTATGACATCAAGCCTCTTGCCTACCACCGTCCCTGTTTTAGTGTGTTAGTTATATATATATTGTGTGTTGTCTTGTATGTTTGTTGTAGTAATGACATATTCACGAACACGATCTATATTGTGTAGGTGTGTGGGAATATATATATATAGTAGGTATGTATGGGAGAGAGTGCGCGCACGAAACAGTGAGAGAGAACGTGTACTGTGAGTGGCAATATACATACAGTGTTAGATAGATCGGCTCGTTACTATTGGCTAGTGTGTGTACAGTATGTATGCCAAATAGAATACGAGACAATTTGCTCCATGCCATCATTGTCCCCCCATATACGGTAGCACTATACCAGTGTCATAGTGTCATATTGTAACAATCATATTCTAGTCTGCAACATAGGTGTACTTGTGCTTATCTGCATTGTTATAGAACTACACTTCTCTTCATCATAAATAATATTTTTGCAAATTTATCCCCTATTATTCTATATTATCCTATATTTCTATTCTTTTTACTTCCTCTTACTCCTCTTAGTAAGAAGAAGTAAAAGGAAGTATTGCTATCATGTCAAATTCTCGAATTTTCGAGTTACCACCGGAAATTATCACCACACACAAAGCCAAAATCGCCATGGGTAGGTGCAGGAGGCTGTATGCTAAAAGTTGGGGATTAAGCCCGAAGATGACCCTGTGGATTTATACCATTGTGGTGAGACCAGTGGTAACCCACGGGACGGTGGTGTGGTGGGCAAAGACCTTGCAGGTAGGGGGGGTTGCGGCGCTTGGAAGTGTTCAAAGGCTGGCTTGCCTGAGCCGACGGGCGCCATGGTGACTACCCCCATTGCGGCCTTGGAGGTTTTTTTTAAACCTTCCACCACTCCACATCTACGTCCAAGGCGTTTGCAAGAGCAGTCGTGGCTTAACTGCAACAGGGACAAACTCCCATTTATCCCAGGCATAGCGGGATATACCAGAAACTACGCGAGGAGTTGGAGGCAGACTCGATTCTAGGTCTGCCTTTGGATGTAATGACACCTAGATACGACTTCCAAAAACCCTTGAAAATCTTGATATTAGTCAGAGGAGCATGGAAGAACGGGCCGCCAATTTCAGGCGAATCTATGTGGTACACGGACAGGTCTAAGATGGAAGAAGGAGTGAGAACCGGCGTGTACGGGGCTCATCCGAGATATAATATCTCGATGCGCCTGAGAAGGCTAGCTACGGAAGGCTAGCGTTATCTGTCTTTCAGGCGGAGCTAGTCACAATTCTTACCTGCGCCGCCAAAATAAGACGACGCGGAGTGCATAATCTAGAATCGTCATTTATTCGGATAGCCAGGCTGCCCTGCGGGCAATTGACTAGTGGGAGATCAGTTCTTGGCTGGTGTGGGATTGCCTAGGTGCACTTAGCGATATTAGTAGCCATACTAAGGTCTTCCTGGTTTGGTACCTGGGCATTCAGATCATCGAGGTAATGAGGCGGCAGATCGTTTGCCCGGGAGGGTTCCATCGGAATATTTATAGGGCCGGAACCGTTCTGTGGTGTCTCAAGATGCCACAGGAGTGCATCCATCAGGACATGGATGCACGACCGATCAAGGGAATGGGGTTAAAACCCAGGCCAGAGGCAGGCGAAAACGTTTATTTATAGCTACTCGCCCAGGCTAACTGCAGAATTACTCCAACTAGGCCGGGTGGCCATAAGGATGGCAGTTGGCGTTCTCACTGGCCATTGCAGACTTAAGCACATGCACCGCATGGGCCTGGCAACGGATAGCCTGTGTAGGTTTTGTCAGGAAGAAGAGGAAACAGCACTGCACGTGCTGTCAGTGCGAGGGGCTAGTATGGCTGAGGTACCGCCTCTTCGGAGAAGAAAAGGACTATTAAGTCTATCGAGACAGGACTCGAGAGGGTGCTCTAATTGACCACCTGGTGAGAACTCCCTAGACTCCAAAGTTCGATGAAGGACAGGGCGGGGGCAGGTTCTCCAACTTAGAGGGTGCCACAATAGACCCATGGTGAGTCGCGGTGGCGCAGGCTGAAGAGCCAATCCCCCCCCCCACAGAATCTAATCTAATCTACCATCAGAAATACCTGTTTTGGTTACCTGAATATGAAAAAAAATTAGCTAATGGAATGTATGTGTTTCTGAGATGTGTTTCAAAAACGAAAAGTCTTAGGAAGCTCCAAACTTAGTATTCCGTTTAGGCATTACCACTGCATCAGACACGATGAATTCGGGCAAATTCGAGAAGTCCGACTTTATTGAATGCTTCAATTTCTTCTTAATCAATTTTCTTCAATTTTGGAATTCTAACAATTGTTATAAATACTTAAATATTATATTAGGAGGCAGAACATTCTACATTGTACTCAAGAGGTAGTTTAGAGGAAAGCTTAACGTTACTACAGAACTAAGCCAAAATTCTATTTTCCCGTATAAATGCTATACAAATGAAAGTGTTAAGACATTTATGTACGTACGTAGATAGTATAATATGAAGCTTAAAGCAAAGTCATTCTTCGAGAAAATCGCGATTAACTGAAGAAAAATTCCTTTCAGCAAAATCAAATTTCTGTTTTATAGATTTTTGACCAATACTTTATTGTTAGATGCGGAAATGGTGCTGGTATCTAAACAAAATAATATCAAGTTACGAGTTTTCTACGATTCTATCGTTTTTGAGATATTTTGTTCACTCATACATACATATACAGACTTATTAGTTAAAAAACCTCCTTTTTATTTTCTCTTACTCCTAGTAAGAGAAAGTATTGTAATCGTGTCAAATTTTCAATATCCAGTTTTCACCGGAAATATCCGTTTTGAGGTCCCTGAGTCCAAAAAAGTGGTTTTTAGCAAATGGTCTGTGTGCGCGTGTGTATGTGAACAGCATAGCTCAAAAACGAAAAACCGTAGAAAGTTAAAACTTGATATTACGTTTAGGTGTCACCATAGGATCTGTTGTTGCGTTATCTGTCATAATTTCACAACCGGAAGTACCACTTTACTAGCTGTTTTTTTTTTACGTTTTTGCGATTTTCTCAAAAATGGCTCCGACGATTTTCTTCAAACTTGCTATATCAACTACACATACTAAGATCTACAACTTTTATTTGAAACATTTCTTCCGAAAAAATTCATTTAAGGCACTTCTGGGGGAGGGATGGGGTTAGGTTTCCATCTAAAGTGCTATTTCAGTTTATTAGACAATTCTGTCATCTAAATAATGTTAATTAGAATTAAAAATATGTTGCTGAAATTCCAAGTTTGAAAAAATCGGATAACCGGAAGTGAGTTTAACATTTTACTAAATGATTTTTTCAGTTTTTCGCGATTTTCTCAAAAATTGGCTCTGACGATTTTCTTAAAACATCATATATAAATTAAAAATGCAAAGATCTACATCTTTTATTTAAGATATTTCTCTGAAAAAATTCATTTAAAGGCACTTTTAGGGGGGAGGGATGGGGTTGCAGCTTCCTCTAAAGTAGCATCATAGTTAGATTATACAATTCTATCATCCAAACAAAATTAATTAAAAATAAATAGATGGCCAAAATTCCAAGTTTTAAGAAAATTAGTAAGCGGTAAGTGAGCTTTTACTGAACAGTTTTTTTTCAGCTTTCGACGAATTTCGTTATATTTGGTACTCAAACTATATAACATTTGTTGATTATAATTTTGAGAACAGGAGTAAGAAAAAGTTGTGTGAGTGTTTCACACCAGATTTTTTTTCTTTTTTCTTACTCTGGCAACCTCAAAACATGCATTTCAGGTGAAAAAAATCCTTTTTCCTCTAACCAGCAAAAGGTTAAGTAAAGTAATACGTCATTTCAATTTTTATTTTTTTTCTAACTCGAATTTCTTGTTGAAAAATATGATAAACAGAAATCAATCTTTATGGACCAAATGAGAAATATGAAGTGAGTGTGTGTGTGTGTGTGTGTGTGTGTGTGAAGAGTGAGACAGAGAGAAAGTGAGAAATGTGGTTAGAAAACCGTTTTAAACCTTTGCCACCAATAAATATGAGAAATTGCCTATAATTATCAAGGTTGTCAGACTTGCTCAAATAAATCGAGGGGGATCCCCAGAGTTAAATATGACTAACTGTGTCTTCTTGCTACTACACTTTACCACTCTCTCTTCAATCATTCTTCCTTCGTCCAATACATTTTCACCCTAAAATACTTCTTTTCAAAACAGATTTTTCACCCACCATCCAAACTTTAAACCATCCCCCCTTTGTTCATGCTAACATTTTTACCTCACGAAATTTGTTGAACTGTTTAAAATGCCAATTTTACGGAAATACACACTGTTATTGTTAAACTTTATATGATTTGTGTAAAGCCCCGTGGTTCTTTACTCTTTTTTTACCTGTTTTTTACACCTGGGGACCCCAACAGTATTGGTTCGGCTTAAGAAATATTTTGTAAAGTCAAGGTAGGATCAGAAAGATTATAACTAGAAGTTAAATCTAACTTTCTATTGTAAGGATGTTTTAAAAAATTGTCGACTAGCTTTTCTTAAAAGATTAAAGAGGCATTTTTTACATTCTTCTAGAACAGATTCGATTGTATTCTCACATTTATTTATTTACATTCTTACAATATAACTTACATTATTTTATCTTAATACTGGTAAGGAGAAAAGGTGAATGATTGGTTGTAGCTGAACAAGAAGAAAAAACAACAAAATTGCAATTATGTCAAGTTTTTACCGGAAATATAAGTATTGAGATACTCTGAGACCGAAAAAGTGGTAATTAGGAAACTGCTGTTTTTAAGAACAGCATAGATCAAAAATCTTAGGAAGTTCAAACCTTGATATACTTGGAATCCTCATGGGAATAAACAGGAAGTTATTAAAACTAAATTCCTCAACCAATAGTATCACTTTACTGTATCGATCTTCTACGATCTTCTCGAAATGGAAAGTTCATTTCGTAGAGAGACTATGTGGAAAGAGGTGACGTTAAAGCTTCCCTCTAAAGTGCCACTTCAGGATACTTGATGGGTCCCCTAAGTATTAATGAGTATTATTTATTACTATTATTATTTATGGCTGTATGGCGTCAAGGCTAATACAAAAAAAAAAATTATTATTATTCAAAATAGGAGAGGGCAAAACCCTGCGCCATCCAAAGCCTCCATGGGCCCATATAGCTAAATAACTACCGGGTCTGGAACAAAACTTCGGGCCCGGGTTTCACACAACTATGTTTTACGACAGTCCGAACAATTCGGACCATAACCATAAAAGGAAATAGCATAAGCTCTTCCACCGACATCTTGTTCCTGTCAAAGGTACTGAACCTAATAATCCGTCACGAGATGTATGGGTGTTTCCTTCTCCGCCTCACACACCCTACAAAAAGGATCCGGATTAAAATACCAGCAAGTTTCTTTAAACTTATTATAATACTAAGCATTTATTTGTTATGGACTTATTTGGTTGAAATTTTACTTTTTTCCAAGAAAATATTAATTTTATGACGTTCTGTGGAAAGGCTTATGCTATACTCCAACTTAGGTACCTTTTTATTGTACTGTACCATTTTATACGCAATAAAAAAAATTTGTTAAAGTGAATTAAATTTGTTGTTAAAATTCTAAGTTTAATGAAAACTAGTTGACCGGAAGCGGAAATTTCCATGAGTGTATAAACTGAATTTGCTCTGTGCAAGTCTGTGTTATCACACTGTCTGACAAACGCATCCCGAAGATGGGCGATCGCCCGAAACCGGTCTGTAACCACAAAATGAAGCAGGCTACCACGGAAAATGTCAGTGATGCTTTCCAGCTGTGCGGAACTAACCACCACAACAACTAATTTGGAAAGCATCAGAGATATTTTCCATGATAGCCTGCTACTTTTTATGGTCTTCGACCGGTTTCGGGCGTACGCCCCATCCTCAGGATGCGTTTGTCAAACAGTATGATAACATAAATTTGTTCTGAGCTCTGCGGAACCAAACGCAACAACAATTTGGAAAATCAAACTAATATGTGAATCTTGTTCTGGAGAACAAATTACAAATTATATGTTTTAATACATTAAATTAGAAGATAAATCCCTTTAAATTCCTTTTCAAATTAACATCAGACCTCGTTTACCAGATAGACTGTACACAATGTCCAGATGTTTATGTTGGTCAAACTACACAATACTTAAAAAAAAAACAGAATGACCCAACATGAATATGAATGCAGACATAAAAATGACAAAGACAACATTACTGCACTGACGAAACATTTTGGGGAAAAAAATCATAAATTTGATTATTCTAAAACAAAAATACTAGCAAAAGAAACTAACAGGAGAAAAAGAAATATATGGGAAATGATATATATCAAAAGAAATAAATTTTCTGTCAATTTTCGTAATGACACGACTAATTTGTCCGCATTGTATAACGGTTTTTTTTTCAAAACATGACCTTCTAGAATTCTCTTTCACCTACCCCACCGCTAAAAATTTCCTCAAATCCCTTTCACTGCCACTTCAACCCACTTTCATTTCTGTAGATGATTTAAGTCAATTAACTAGCAACTTTAATTTTTTTTTTTTTTTATATTTCTGCGATGTAACAAATGTGTTGTTTTAACAATTCTTTCTCTACATCTTCACGACTGTCTATATGTAAGTTCAATTTTATTGTTTTAACATTTTTTAGTTTTCTGGGGGAGTTTTTGTTATTATTATTCTGCACTTTAAATGTATTGTGGTCCCTCATTGTATTGTTTTTTTAGATTAAAGCCTTGAAGAAGACAGGAAACTCTGTTGAAATGTTGGCATAATTAAATGTTTTTTTTCTTGACCAATCTTCACCAAATTTCTTCATAACATAATATCCCTTTATTATCTCTTCATCCCTTTATTATCCTTATTACAAATCAGTTTATTTTTTTAGGTTCATTGGGTATATTCAAAGGAGCAAAAGAAAGGATTGCATGGTTCCCCTATTAAGCATAAATAAACAGGAAATAATTATTGCTTGAAAAATTTTTTTTAATAAATAAAATATTATTATATTATGTTAATATGTATGATAAAAATCAATAAATGTGTATTATTAATAAATATAATTTAGATTATTATAATATAAAGTGATTTAATAAATGAAGTTAACTGGACCAGATGGAAGATACAGAGACATATTATGTGGCACACACATATATGAATGTGGGGCTAAATATATATATGTATATTATATAAGGGATATTGTATGTATTGTATATGTTTTGTGGGGGGGGGGGGGTGAGAGAGTTGTTTGTGAATGTATTTGTGTGTAAACGGTTTTGATTGATGAATTGATGAAGATCAATCACAGTATACGTCATACAAGAATGATAGAATGGCGGTATGATGGTGGAAATGTTTTACCACAAAAACCACAGCCACCTATATTTTGGTAAACTCTGGTTGGCTAAATAATCTATCTCTCTCTCTCTCCCCTCCCCCCTTCCCCCACTTTTCTCTTTCTCTATTATTTATATACGTAATATAATGTTGACCTCGATTTTTTAATATCATTATTTCTTCATATTTTGCATAGACTGGCAAAATTAGTTATTATTTTTGGGTATATTGAAAAGATTTGCAAGCATAGATTAGATCTTAGAATCTAAAGTAGATTTCCATTGAAGTACAAAGTCCATTAAAAAATAGCTCTAAATACATTGTCGTGATTTCAAATGCAATCTATCACCCCACACAGATCCCGTTCTCTCCAGGCGCTCCTTGCAAATCCATCTCCACTCACTTGAATCCTGGTTAACCAAATGGAGAATAAAAATCAACCTTAACAAATCCCAGTACATAGTCTTCACATTAAACAAAAAAGTACTCCCTCCCGTCTACCTGTTCAATATCCCTATTTCTCCCGCAGACCACGTTTGCTATGTTGGACTATACTTAGACAAGCGACTCACATGGAATCCCCATACGAGACTTAAACGAATCACCCTCAACCAACGCTTCAGACTTCTGGCTAGACTTCTTGACAAACGCTCTAAACTAACACTTCTAAACAAAAGACGGCTTTACATCTCACTGCTCGCTCCAATTTGGACATACTGACTCGAACTATACGGCACTGCTAAGCGTTCCAACCTCAATAGAATTCAAACCCTTCAGTCAAAAATCCTCCGTCGAATTGTCGACGCTCCTTTTTACGTCACCAACCGCACCATCCACAACGATCTCAAGATCCCATTTGTCAACGACCTCGCAAAATCCCGATACATCAAATTCCACAGTCACCTATCCCTCCACCCAAATCCCCTCGTCCAAGCCCTCTACTCAAACTCACTCCCAGGTAATCCCCAAAGACGGCTGAAGCGCCGTTGGCCCCGCGACCTCCTGGATAACTAATGTCAGTTATCACTGGATAACTGCCATTCATGACATTACATGATATAGTATTCCTTATATCTACTTACTTGTTGTATATATATATAATACAGTTGTAAATATTCAATAAACAAATAAAAAAAATAAAATAAAAAAATTTCAAATGCTTAGAGAAGTAGAGTGGCGCTCTTTTGGGTATCCGGACATGCCTGGCATAGAAGGCAATGAGTGGGCGGCAAAGTTGCTTAAAGTTGGATTCTCAATACCGTTCTGTGGTTCCAAGCCAACAGCAATAGCCGTCACCAAACAATTTTACAACAGGGAATATCCAAACAATGGAGAAATAGGGATCTGGGCCAAGCACTGGAAGAGACAAGGAGTTGTGGTAGGTATCATAATGACTGGATACTCTTTGGTTACCGGAATTGTGACGTGGGAGACGGTATACCACTACCTAGGCCAGGTCTCTATTTCACTAATACGAGGTTTCGCATATTTGGGGAGGGGCAACACAGTCATGGGAATACTTGGGAGGGATTGAAGATAAAGATATTTGTAGTCAGTGCGGTAGATTGCTGCGAGAGGCTTCTTAGAAGTGTTTTTAAGGTGCGGCGCCTTTGGGCACCCATTTTTAATAATAATGCCTTCTAGCGGTTGAAATTGTTCTAGAAATGATAAGAATATCCTACGAAACGTCTTTGATTGAACAGAAGACAAGCAAGAAGCTGATATAGGTTCTTGTGCTTTCGAATTTTACTGGAAAAACGACTATAATGACGTCCTTTTAACGTGGAATGCTAACTGCACAGATATAAACCAATCACATCTATTTGTTACATTTTTATAAAAAAAATAATTTTAGGTAATTCTGCGAAATTTGTGGCATTAAATTTCAAATTACATAGGTCTGGTTGAATGTTATTGGCGTTTTTTTCTAGTCTACAAAGCAATCAATGTACTACCTGCTTGGTTAGCTATTTCTCCCTCTACCATCTTTATATTAATGGTTAGGAAAGATAGGTGAAATTTAAATTAACTTATTTTTAGATAAGCACCTAAACAACTTATACTTTTATCAAGAAATTTTCAATTGTGTTAACAAAAAAATGAATTTTCGTTGACTATTTTGATAGATAACCATTTTCATTAAACTTACCAAAAAAAAAAAGAAAAAACAGCAAACTTCCATCACCAAAAAAAAAAAAGGAAATAACATGCATCAAAATTAATCTATATAGTATATGTAAAATTTAATATTTGATAAATATAATTTTTTTAAATTTACAATCGTTTTACCGTCATGTCCATTTTGAAAGTTGTCAAACGCAGCAACTCGTTTTAACAGACCATCTTCTTCCGTTGGCCGTATACCTAGAGTTCAATAACGTACTACATAAATAATTTATATAAATAGAAGAAAAAAATAAAATAAAATAAAATAAATAAAATAAAATGAATAAATAAATAAATGAAATAAAATTTAAACTAAGTTAAATATCATTTTATTTATTCCAAAAATTTTAGATATTACAAAAAAAAACTATGATTACATGAACTAGTGAGACTATCAAGCATCATTATTTGTCTGGTATTTTATCCGTCATAGCATGCATATTGATTTTGTTCCTGACCGGATTCGGATTTTCAACCATCGTCAGAGCAAATTCACCAACGTAATGTTTCTGTTACAACCAACAAACCAACAAATGTGAGTGTAACAGAAACATTACGTTGGAATGAACTCTCTACAAAAACTTAGTGAATTTGCTTTGACGATTAGATGAAAATCCGAAACCGGTCAGGAACAAAATCAATATGTATGCTGTGACGGATAAAATACCAGATGTTATCCAACATTGCGGACCCATCCACACATATTCAGCATTATTTGTGATTGTGTCCTAGATTATCTAAAAGATGTAGGAGACTTTTTATTCAGGGATTGCTTCAGGGAGATTTAAAATATCGTGGAAAACTGTAAAATATCGTGGATCATAGACCCTACGGTGCGCTTTGAGTGCAACGACCTAGAGCAGAGGCCACAAAAGGTACACGATGAAAAGAAGGCCATATACGAAATGTGCACTCCTTTCTATAAAGAAAAGTTCACAGAGCGGTTCGGGGAAAGGGGAATATGTGGTACGTTGACTTTGGTTCGGAGCCCGTGGAACTGTCACAAGGGCAACTTGGGATTTCCTCGAGGGTATGGGCTTGGAAACGAGACATCTGTGACTTTCCTAGCAGAATCAATCATTATCGATTCTCTAGGAATAAGTAATCACCACATATATGGCTAACCTCTTAAGGGAGAGAGTTAAACACAGAGCAAACTAACTACCACCAAATCGACTACGCCTTATCTATAGGTTGCGTGTTTGTTACAAATTTTATATGGACTTTGCTCTGCAGTTTGGCTACTCAGGTTGGCTAATAATTATTAACAACTTTTCTACCGCTTAAAGAATGTCGTCGAGACTGATTATCAAGCTGGGTGCTTAGCAACTCAACGTAGTTAAGCAGCCCCACTTTTGTTTTAATAAGTGCATTCTTCTTCTAAATTCTTTAGGGAATAAGGTATATTCGCTATTAAGTATGACAGGTAAATAATTTTTGAAAAAAAAACTTTTCTTGTATTGATTCTTGCATTGTTTTCAATGCAAGTGTTTTCCGATTGTTGATTTGAAAATTTTTTAACAAAGCTGTTTTTCACATAGTTTTTTTCACATCACAATGCGTACAATTAATTATAAAGCCTGCTTCTTTTTGTGGACATAGACTGGTTTCAGGCGTTTGCCCATCATCAGGATGTTTTTGTCAAAAACAATGCGATAACATAGACTTGCACACAGAGCAAATTTAGTTATTACATTCAGTTTTTTGACGAAAAAATATCCTGATAATGGGCGAACATCTGAAACCGATCGATGACCACAAAAAAAGAAGCTGGCTATCAAGGGAAATATCTCTGATGCTTGCCAGCTCTGCGAAACCAACCACAACGTACAATTATTTCACTCAGTTACCGTGTTTTCTATCTAATTATGATCAGAATTGTTAGCATAATTTAAAAAAACAGCAATATATTTAACTAATTAATATCAAAATATAAATATTAATTCACATATATGATACAATTTTACCCGCCATTTGCGCCCACCACCTCTATCCCTACATCCCCACTTAGTTGTTAGGACAACTAAGTAAAAAGTCGAGTGAATGTTTACACTAATACCAATAGTTTGTAACTTCGTACAAGAAAGATTACATTATTACGTTATCATTGTTACGAAAATTGAAGCGAAATGAGTTAATTTAATTCTTACAATAAAATAAATTGACTAAACAGAAGATATCTAAATAAAACATGATGGATCGTGTCGAAAAATTTGTTTTTTTTGTAATATTATACTTCAATTGAATTGTTATATTTTAGTGTTCAATATGAAATAAAGAGTTTTGAAAATATAATCAAATTAATATAGCATCATTTTGTATAAGATAGCAATTGCTAGAAGTAGAAAGAACAACTTAGTACTTTCTAAATTCTATTCAAAGGGTGGAGCAACTTTTGAATCAGATATTTTTTTGTTGTAAATTTGATATGTAGTGAAGTTGTGGATATTTGATAGTGTTCTATGCCCATCGGTTATTTATGTTCAGAGACATTGTTGTTTTGTTTAAAAATACGTTAATTTCTTTTGTGTTTATTCATTTTTCTAATATATAACATTCCATTTTATGGAAATAATTACAGTGAATAATAAACTGACCATCTTCTTCGGTTAAAACTGTGTAAAAAGAAAAAAAAAATAGATTATCTTAAATGTATTTTTGTTTTTGTTTTTGTGATTTCAATATTTACCACTTGTTGCAGTTTCAATATTTAATTACAATCAATAGCAACAACTGTCAGTTTATTATTCATTCTAATTATTTTCTACATATCCTATCCAAGCTGGCGTCCTGCAAGGAAGCATTCTCGGTCCTCTTCCCTACACTATATACACTGCTGACATCCCCACTTCCTCTCATATACTGCTCTCTATTTTTGCAGATGACACTGCCATCCTCTCCCCGCATAACGATCCCGTATTTGCATTTAGAAATCTTCAAAGCTATTTAAACACACTGGAAATCTGGTGCAAAAAAATACGCGAATAAAAATTAACGCGACAAAACGACAATACACTACTTTTACATTAAGACGGACTACATGGCTCCCTCTATATTTTAATGGTATTTCTCTTCCAACTGCTGACTATGTACGCTACTTAGGGTTATACATTGACATACGGCTCACCTGGAACCACCCATACACGACTAAAATGACAAGACCTCAACAGACAATTTAAAATATTATCACTACTACTCGGCAGACGATCTGAATTATCTCTACGATATATAAGACTGATTTACCTGATATTACTCAAACCTATGTGGACATACGCTATTGAACTATGAGGTTCAACCAAAAATCCCAATTCCCGCTGAATCCAGTCATTCCAATCCAAAATCATCAGAAAAATTGTCAATGCCCCCTTCTATATATCAAATATCAACCTACATCAAGATCTCAATATTCCTTACATAATCGGAGTGGCTAAAACCAAATACAAAAAGTTCCATCTGTCCCTCTCTGCTCAGCCTAATCCTTTAGTTCGCCAGCTAAGTTCCTCTACCCTTCCAGATAATCCTCCCAGACGATTGAAACGCCGCTGGCCTCGAGACTCTCTAATGAATAACTAAGTTTGTAACTAAGCAAAGCCATATGTTTTTTTTCTTTGGAGTCTCATCGCTGGGTGAGTTCTCCACACAAGTGACTCTGGTGATTTGTGTCTTTCCGCACATTTACTATTGTATTTATATACAGATGTAAATTACAAATAAATGAGAAAAAAAAAATTATTTCCATTGCAAAATAATTGTTTTTTGCATCTAGCTTTGATGAAGGAAATATATATTTCTGAAATGTTGAATTTAAATGTCTCAAAACTATCTTGACCAATTTCCAAACAAAAAAATCATATTATTTGTGTAAATAAAATTTCCTAACATCAATTAACGCGATGGTATAAAATATTACTTACGATCGTGTGGGGCAAACCTAGAACTCAAGTGAGTAAAACGTTATTGTTGACAAATAGGTAAGCTTGCTTTAAGCTCAATTAACTTGTTATTTCTGAGAGTAAGAAAAGGTAATTGAGGGAAGGGATTAGCTCAGTGATTAGCGTAGTGGACTACCCCGCGGAGGACCCGGATTCGAGTCCAGCTGGGCTGCCCTTAGATTTTTTTCTTCCAAGGAGCCCCTACAGCCCATCATTGTCTGGTGAGGGACAGTGTTGTCTGTAACGAGAGAACACTGTCCGGAGGCCGGCATTGGACTGAAAAGGCTCCGGGCGACAATGACCATAGATGTTGACGCGCCTGAATTAAAAAAAACAAACAAAAAAAGGTAATTGATAATGGAGAACTGAGTTTAAGAATTTTAGGTTATATACTTATAAATCACTGCCTAATTAGTAATTTTTAACGAAATAACTTTTGGAATTAACATTTGTTAAATAGGCAAACAAAGCCGCAATTGTTGGAAATCATGAAGTTGTAAAACATAAATTCCTTTTGTACGTTCTTCTTCCCTTGTTGTAAGAGGGGAGAAGATCTGCAGAGAAGAACTTGCATTTCTAGTCATCTTCTTGTAATTACATCAGTAGCAAGAGAGTTCTGGTATTTTAGGAGTAAGTGAGGATTGTAAACGCCCTATAGGAGAAGTGAGTGGAAATTGTAGAATAAGAAGGAATATTTGGGAAGGGATGGTTGGAAGAAATAGCGAGGAAATCTTCCAGTTTTCTCTGCAAACTAAGAGATGTGTTTTTCAAGTATATACCACCGGGCGGCAAGGCGTCAGCTTGGAAATCTTACCACAAGCATTCAACATAACCAAACTCCAGTTTCTTTCTTCACATTGAGGGGTGGTTACTAAGAGAGGTGTGGTAAAACATATGAAGCTGTAACAAGAGGGGGACAAGGTGGGAACAACTCGACACAACGAAAGGCTATATCCCATTTGTCACACAGGGCCTAGACAAGAGTGGAAGGCAATAATTGCTCAATAATATACGGCAGAAAGTGAAAACTTTTATTCTGTTGGAAATGTTACTTTCCGGGGACTGAGTGGTATAGATCCGGTAAGAAAAATATGGTTCGAAGGTTGACCACACACACACACACACACAACGGATACAAACATATAATATAGCGGACCGAGTACAGTTTATTGCTTCTGATAAATCCTTGTGACCCTAAACCTCGTCTACAAATCCCCCCCGCTCATCCCTATATAACCACCACGATCAAGCTGTTACACACGACGCACTCCCTCATATGGTCATTTACTAAATTAATTTATCACTTCTTTCTTTTTCGTTTTTTATTTTTTTATTTTTTTTTTCAATTTTTATTTCCATACTTTATTGAAATTTCAACACATACAATATTACTTTTTCATTTCTTCTTCCTTCGGTTTATATCCCATTTTCAGTTTTTAATTTGTCGTCCCATTATTAGATCAACGTTCAATAAATTAACCATACAGAATTTAATGAAATCTCTTAAGCGCTTTTACAAGTTTTATTACAAAATATTAAATAATATAATAAGTGGATACCCCCCACATGTATCCATTCGCTTCCTCCTTACTGAAACCATTGGGATTTGGTCATATTGTTTCTTATACAGATTTCCCTTTAAAACAACTTAATATGTCACAATATTGAGTTGGGAAGATATCAAATTATTCACGGGTGAATTCCAGTGGAAAGACTAATTAGAAAATTCTTATAAAGTTTTAGGTTTCCCTAGCCATTTTCATGAAAAATATTTTCTGGCAGAGACCGCGTCAATGGTTTGTTAGAAACCGATTTTTTTGCCCATATTGCAATGAGCCTCTTCAGTATCGTTAAACCTTGAAAGCTAATGGAGCAATGAACTTTGGTAGAGAAGGGATGTGGCTCCCTCCCTGGTAGAGAGGGAGGTGGCTCCTTTTTTCGCCACGTCCCTTCTCTATCAAGGTTCATTGCTCCATTAGCTTTCAACGTTTAACGACCTTGGAATTTTTATTTTTCATACTTTATTGACATTTCAACACATACATATTACATTTTCATTTCTTCTTCCTTCGATTTATGTCCCATTTTTTGTTTTCAATTTGTCGAGCCATTATTGATCAACGTCGTGTTATAGCCATACAGAATTTAATGAAATCTTTTAAGCGCTTTTATAAGTTTTATGGGGAAGTAAACCTTGAAAGCTAATGGAGCAATGAATCTTGTTACATAGGGCGTGGCTCCTATCTTGGTAGAGAGGGAGGTGGCGAAGAATGGAGTCACGCCCTTTCTCTATCAACGTTCATTGCTTCATTAGTTTTCAAGGTTTAACGTCCCTAAAGAGGCTCATTGCAATATGGGCGAAACGTCGGTTTCTAACAAACCACTGTTATGGTCTCAACCTGGAAACTCAAATATTTTTAGAAAATTCGAACGGCATTGCTTCTCATATAAGAATAAGAATAATACCCTTTGGTAATTTGTAAATCACGTTTGTACATATCACGTTTTCATTTCTTCTTCCTTCGATTTATATCCCATTTTCAGTTTTCAATTTGTCGTCCCATTATTAGATCAACGTTCAAGAAATTAACCATACAGAAATTAACATAATGGCATCTTTTAGATTCTCCGGTAGATTTGAAATTCAAAATCAATACACTTAGGGATTACTGTACTCTTAATTTTTTAAAAGTGAATCCTGAGAAATCAAAAGTACTAATTTTCAGTAAAGGACATCCCAAAGTATGTCAAGAAACATTTTTTCTTGATGGTAGTGAATTGGAAACTGTAAACTACTATCTCTATTTAGGGGTACAGTTTAATAATCTTCATTGTTTTTAGAAACAGCCAATCATGCTATTAGTAAAATGAACATTGCCATAGGTACAGTGTTGAATATATTATCTTCAACAAAATGTGAAACTTGGCAATCTCGCGTAAAGTATTTCATAGTATTGCTGGGAGCAGTTTACTATATGGATCTCTCGTATGGGGCCTTAGATATATAGATTTATTAGAGAAAGCGCAAATAAGTTTTTTTTTTAAAAATTGCTAAATCTCCAAAGAACTACACCGGCCTATATTGTAAGACTTGAAACGGGCCCATACGGGGATTATTGTTATTAGATTCATTCCAGGGCATTGTAGTTAAATTAAATTGGGTGTCGCAAGTAAAAAAGTACTTTACGGACCTGGATTTAGAAAATCTGTGGCATCAACAATGTCCACTAACTATACAGCGTCAAATGAAAACAATTCTAAGTCTGTTGCAGCATTAAATTTATTCGATATGGATGTCAAATGTTATCATTCTCTAGGTATAGTCCAATCTATAATATGTTACCTATAAGAGGAAATATTGTACAAGAACAAGAGTATCTTCTGATAAAAATGCCTTTTGCTATCACTAAATTGATAGCTCAGTTGAGAACTGTGGGGAAGCATAATATCAAATTCAGTGTTAAGGATCATTCTTATAATATTAATTCAGATCAAATATGTACAATTTGTGACTTAAAAGTAAATGAGGAGATATTTCACCTGTTAATATATTGCCCGACTTATAACGCTATAAGATCGTATTACTTCCAAAAGTTTAAAATATCTGATAATTATGAGGTTGCTATAATAGATATACTTTCATCTGACTCCAAGGAAAAACTGATAATGGTCTACCAATATATTAAAAATTTACTCAGACTCAGACAATTTATCATTAATGAGTGATGTATAATTATGAATAATAAATTTTCAAATATAAATAAAAATATTATTTCAGTTGTTACCAATATAATACGAATTATTTCAAAGTCATAGGCCAACTTAATTCTTTAGAAAGTTAATTAATTTATGTTTTGTTTCATTTATTTTATCTTAGCTTCATAACCTGTTTATCTAATTTACTTAAGCATATCGATTTAATACTTATTTTGATTTTGTTTTATTTTTAAAGGAAGTACTCTATAATTATTGCATTTATTTTATTTTGTTTATCTGTTTTAACTATTCCAAAACCCTGTGTAATTCTAGTTTCGGATGATTATTTACATAAAGATGAATATTTACATAAAGATATTCTATCAATGAAATTCAATTATATTGTATTGTGAATGTAATTTAAGAAAAATTGTAAACAGCAACCCTTTGTATGAGCTCAGCTCTAGAACAAAAAATGATTCGATTCTTCTAATGGAATCTTTTAAGCGCTTTTACAAGTTTTATTGAGGGGTAAACCTTGAAAGCTAATGAAGCAATGAACGTTGATAGAGAAGGGGCGTGGCTCCTACCTTGGTAGAGAGGGAGGTGGCGAAGAAAGGAGCCACGCCCCTTCTCTATCAACGTTCATTGCTTCATTAGCTTTCAAGGTTTAACGTCCCTAAAGAGGCTCATTGCAATATGGGCGAAACGTCGGTTTCTAACCAACCACTGATATGGTCTCAACCTGGAAACTCGAATGTTTTTAGAAAATTCTTATTCGAACGGCATTGCTTCTCATATAAGAATAAGAATAATACCCTTTGGTAATTTGTAAATCAACCATTTACAAGGATATTTTGACTTTTAGAGGAAGGAAAAAATATGAGACTGCGTCTATGTTTTCAGCATACTTATATCTTTTCGGCGGAAGTTCATACCTATAATTTTTCCTGAGTATTGACAAAAAAAAATTCCTGTCAATATAAACAACCGGAAATTGTCTTCACTTTGAATAGATTTTTGTAGTTTTTGGCAATTTACTGGAAAATAGAAACTACGGAGTTTCTTTTTAAACGCTGATATTCTAAATATTTATAACATTGATTATTTTAAAGTATAATTTTGAATGTATTATCATATGAATTATATCATTATATAATTAACATTTCCACCATAACATATCAAATATTATAACAATATTGAAAACACATTTAGTAAAAATTTCAACTTTGAAGGGTTAGTTGTCGGGTTATTGTTAATTTGAAGTGTCATGTGAGTGTTTCATATCAGATTTTTTTTTTTTAAGTATCTCAAGTGATGTTATGATGATATGGTCCGCAGAATTTAGAAAACATCAAAAATTTTCTTCATGAAAGCCAGCATCATTTTGTAGTCTTCAACCAGTTTAGAGGTGTTCTTCAACTGTTTTCCAAGATGTCTTAATAAACAGTGTGTGAATCACACTGTAAAGAGAATCACTGTTTACTTATTCATGTAGTACACTTACACGACTATCTCTTACCACAAATTTGTCTCTAAACTTAAAATTTTATTTATTTGTCCTAAACACAAATAATTTTAGAGGTGGTGATGGGGGACAAGTACCTACCCAAGCAGGTAGTAGAAGTGAATACAGTGTAGTCCAGAAGAGAGCGCCAATAAACAATGAAACCATTCTATATAACACATGTATCCATTCGCTTCCTCCTTAATGAAACCATTGGGATTTGGTCATTTTGTTTCCTATACAGATTTCCTTTTAAAAGAACTTGTTACGTCACAATATTGAGTTGGAAAGATATCACATTATTCACGGGTGAATTCCGGTGGAAAGGACTAATTAGAAAATTCTTATGAAGTTTTTAGGTTTCCGAGGTCATTTTCATGAAAAACATTTTGAGTTTCCGGGTTGAAAGACCGCGTCAATGGTTTGTTAGATAACGATTTTTTCGCCCTTATTGCAATGAGCCTCTTCAGTATGGTTAAACTTTGAAAGCTAATGCAGCAATGAACTTTGGTAAAGAAGGGGCGTGGCTTCCACCTTGGTAGAGAGAGAGAAGTGGCGAAGAAAGGAGCCACGCCCCTTCTCTACCAAGGTTCATTGCTCCATTAGCTTTCAAGGTTTAACGACCTTGGAATTTTTATTTTCATTGATTTCATTTAATCCCATAAATTCCGTAGAATTAACTAAAATCAATTTACACATACAAGTTATAAGTTTATCTATATCTCTGACTTTTGAGCTCCCAAATACCAAATTGGAACAGAAATTATAGTATCCAATATATTTTAAGATATATTGCGCTGGCGAGGAGAAGAAAAGCTTAACGCTACTATTCCCCCGGAAATCACTAAAAAAAATCAAATTCTCCCGGAAATAAGTGTTTCAAATAAAAGTGATGTTATATAATATGTATATAGACAGCATACGAAATTTAAAGAAAATCGTTGAAGTAGTTTTCAAGTTAATCGGCGAAAAACTGAAAAAGAAAATAAACCCTTCCGGAAAAAGAAAAGCTGTACTTCCGGTTGGTTGATGATTTTGTTCGAAATCTTTGCGTCAGATGCTGTATGATAATATCTAGTTTAAGTCTTCCTACGATTTTAGGTTTTGAGATATTTTATTCATTACATATATTTCATACACAACATTTCTTAAAAACATGTTTTTCATAATCAAGAGAACAATTAGTAAACGATATTTAAAGAACTATTTAAAATATAACATAAATAAATCATTAATAATAAATCAAAAATAATCGTTAATATAAATTATTAGAAAGCATATTCTTCAACTAGTCTAGTTTTTTAACCATTAAAATGATCTAGTTCAAGAGAACTTTTCCTTCATAAATGCGGTATAAGTGGACAGCTAAGCGAGAAAATGAAGTCGAGCTGTAGGAACCTTTTTAATAACAAAATTCTAGGCATAGACAGAGTTAATTTCCCAGGGTCGTTTTCCGTTCACTATGTTCTATAAATCTCTAGTCATTCAGTACTTTCGCGGACCTCATGACTAATTTACTTTTCTAAACACAAAATACCACTATCAAACTCTTACGTAGCACTCCCACGGCTTGACCGCAAAGTTCCACTCTAACCATGGTGAGGGTTTACTCTGTATATGTGTGCGTTAATTAAAGCTATTTCTAATAGTAATCTCTCTCACTCTAACTCCCTCTCTCTGAATGCTGTACCCACTGTTAAATATGAAAGGAAGGGATTGTTGGAAAAAGAGTAATACCAGAAGATACATCTGAGAAGGGTCTTCCTCCAAAAACCAGAATCCCAGTAAAAGTAGGCTTTAATGCTTCATAAATAACAATTATCAAAGTTTTAAAGGGAGCCTAATTGAGTTAGGGATGTATGGGGAATGTGTGTGTGTGTGTGTGTGTGTGTGTGTGTGTAGCCCAAAAAAAGGAGTTTTAGGAAAGTGGCAAGAGAGAGAGTGAGAGATAGAATGTAGATTACCCATGCAGATAGAGAGAGTAGGTTTGTGGAGATGGTTTTATGGAAGAACAAGTTTGTTATGAAAGTGTGGGTTCCGGCAATGGGCAGAATAGTGTTCCAGGACCACCTTCTGGACACCTAATTGGTCCGTTGGCCAAGGTAAACACATTATTGACCCTGTGTGGCCTCTCCTGACTTCTCTCTCCCCACTATACTACCACTAACTGGAAAATCACTTTTCCAACTATAAATACTTCATAGTACCCAGAGTTAGTTCTCCCCATCTCTCTCGTACAATCTCTCTCGTACAAATACAGAAACAAAGTTTCTAAAAGTTTATGTGGTTAAAACTCACGGCTTCTTTCTAATAAGTATTATAGTTCCCCTTTTTTTATACTACCACAAAAACTATAGCCTCCTTTATTTGCCCTTTACCAGCAAGTGTTTTCCAATCTCAAATATCATTCTAGAGAAGATTGCAACTGTAATGGAAGAAAGAAATGAAAGAAAATAATAATTTTTAAAAATAGTTTAGAATATTTTATAGTTTGAAAAACAGAATTTTTTGTTATTATTTTAAATGTATCTTAGTGCAGTGAAAAGTGTCAGGTACTGTAATTTAAGGTCATTGCTATTAGATAGACAAAGGGGCACAAGATTCCATTAAATTAATACAACATGCCACTTGGCCAACCGTTTTGTAAGAGAAGGCATTCTTTCGAACAGTCTGCATTCTGCTTTCAAAGCCAGAACACTTGCTTCAAAAATCACTCTCTTAAACTCATGCCAGTGATAGAGATTAACATTTATTCTAGATTAACAAATGATCTATTGAGCATAATAGTTGTGATATTGTAAAATATTTAAATATCTTTAAATATAATATATTTAATTTATCTACTAGTGTTTTCTTAATTATTTCTTATTACTAATACTTCTCCCTTAAACATATATATATATATATATACTTACAAACACAAGCCCTTTTATTAAACCGCTCGTGCTACACACTACCACTATTCTACAACACAACACACCAATAACATTTCACAACCAAAGAAACTTGCAGTATAAATATTGTATTGTTTTATTATTACTTTACTATCAGTTCCACTTTGTATGTTATCTTGATCAAATTTATATTTGATCTTGTAAATTTTCAAAATTGAGTTTTTCACAAGAAATGCATGTTTTGAGGTCCTCTGAATACGAATTTTTTTTTTTTAGCGAATTGTCAGAAAGCGTGTTTTGCGTTTGTAATGTTATGGTGTGGATGTGTGTAGGTATAGGTAGCTTGTGGCGTGAGCGTTTTAGCGAAAAGGGCTTGTGTTTGTTTGAGATAGAATATAAAAATTAAGAATAATTAAGAACACACTACTGAGAATGAATATAAATAATTATATTATGTTAAAATAATAACTACAACTTATTTAATTTATTGTGAAACTGGCACAGATATTTAGAAAGCGATTCCTGAAGTCTTCTCCTTGAAGGCTGAGTTTAGACTCTATCTATTCTTTGGAATTGCTCTCTCTCTCTAGCGGGGGGGGAATTAGCTTGTACAAAGGTTTGCCCTAACGGTATTTGTGCCTTTGTTTAATGATCCAAATTTACAGTACCTGACACTAAAGTACAATCTTTTTGAAGATAAATTCACATTATAAAATATTCTAAATTATTTTTAAAAACTATTATTTTTCATTTCGTCCTTCCACTACACGTTCTTGTATGTTTATGTACAAAATATCCCAGTACTAATAACAGTAAGAGGTAATAATATGTTATTTCTCATAAAATCTTTATATTATATATTTATATATTATAAATTTTATAAAATATTTTATAAAATCTTTATATTATATATTATTTAAAATCTTTATATTTATTAATTTATTGTTTATTTATAACATCTGTGTCAAACAAATAAAAAAATAAACATTGAAAGAAAAGTTAACTTGATGTTAACTTCTGGTTTTTAATAGCATTTTAGTTTTTTAAAATTCTTAAAAGGATAAATAATATATACAAATCTGTTGTGAAACACTCACACAACTTTTTCTTAGTGCAATACATTAATAGACAACATTTCCTCTAAAACTTATTATATTAACAAACTTTGGTTGGGCTTATCATGAATAAAAAAAAAGGTTAGGTGTTATCTTGTGTACCTGATGGGTTTATATCTATGCAGAATTTCGAGAAAATTCCCCCCCAAAAAATTAATTCTAATTAGATAACCAAATCAGAGGCATTTTCCGTGATAGTCCCTGCTTCTTTTTATTGTCATCAGGCGTTCGCTCATCATCAGGATATTTTTTGTCAAACACTGTAATAACATAGACTGGCACAGAACAAATTCAGTTGATACATTCCAATTCAGTCGAGTGTATCAACTGAATTTGCTCTGTGGAAATCTATGTTATTACACTGTTTAACAAAAACATCCTGATGATGGGCGAACGCCAGAAAGCCGTCTATGACCACAAAAAGAAGCAGGCTATGACGAAAAATGTCTCTGATGCTTTCCAGCTCTGCGGAACCAACTACAACAACTAATTAGATAAGACCCACTCCTGGTTAACCGATTTTTCATAAAATTTGGAATTCTATTAATGCTTTCTAATGTGATGTTTTTCAAAGACCCTATTACAGAAGTCTTCCTTCTGAATAGAATGTTGAAGACTTTTGTTTTCGTTCATTCTTAGAGTATAACGTTACCTTCTAGGGAAGATTGGTTAAGATTAGGTCCGCCTGGAATGGTACCTAATAATTACCTGCGGTGTTACACGTACGGTTCCAGAATGGATGATAGTTCTGGAGACAAGTGATTACTTACAGTATCTCTTGGCGTGAATGTGCCACTGTTTACCAGGATGAAATTTGTGCTATTCTTTGTAGTATATTGAGATGATTGGGGTGCGTAACATTAACTTAAAAAGTGTTTGTATCTGCTCGCAAGATCATCAAGTTGCGATGAAGGCGCCAAATTCCTGTGACTTCACTTCCAAGTTGATACTAGAATGTTCTAAAACATTGGAAGGAGCTTGTTTCTTTGAAGGATCTGCTTCTAGTACCAGGTTATATGGGGAATTTTTAGGGATGGCTAGATTTGCCAAATTGGGCGCCCCTCTCCCTTTCATTGGTTTCGAGCCTGCTGTATTGGTGTGTCTTTAAGCACGTGTCTGTAAATTTACCAGATATGGATAGTTTCATAGCATTCATCCCGAGGGCTGAGCTCAGTGGATTGTCGGCCACAAGATTTAAGATGCTCATTGGAGGTCCGGATAGAGCTGCTTTGTCTGTTATGGACCTCTCTGAGACATCTGGTTGGATCCCTTATTGGACGTTGTGGTTTAAGGAGACACCTTTACATGGAGACTTTATTGGGAATTCCACCGCTCTTTGTAGAAGTGAAAACTGTGGCAATGAAAGCCTGTTATAGGATTAAACAGGCAGGTTTTTGGCAGGGTAAGCGATATGATCATTCTACCATTCATCGTGAGATGCTTCTGAAGGTTCCTGTTACAGGTTTTCCTTCTGATAGTATGTTGAAGACTTTTGTTTTCGAGCATTCTTACAGCGTCAGGTTACCTTCTAGGGAAGATTGGTCAAGATTGGGTCCGTCTGTGGTGATACCTGATAATTACTTCCGGTGTTACACGGACGGTTCCAGAATGGATGGTAGGTCTAAAGCTGCGGTCTATTTTGAGACCGTAGATCATTTGACAGTATCTCTTGGTGAATGGACTACAGTCTTCCAGACTGAGGTTTATGCTATTCTTTATTGCATCTTGGGTGAAATGGTACGTAACACTAATTTAAAAGGTGTTTGTATCTGCTCGGACAACCAAGCTGCGCTGAAGGCGCTGAGTTCATGTGTCTTCACTTCCAGGTTGATGTTAGAATGTTCTAAAAGACTGGAAGAGCTTTCTTCTCTGAAGGATGTGCTTCTAGTCTGAGTGCCAGGTCACATAGGACTTTTTGGGAATGTGGAGGTGGATAGGTTTGACAAATTAGGCGCCTCTCTTCCTTTCATTGGTCCCAAGCCTGCTCATATCTGTCAGGCTTCCAGACATTGACAGCTTCACAGCATTCATCCTTATGGATGAGCTCAGTTGGTTTCCGGCAGTCTAAAATGCTCCTCGGGGGTCCGGACAAGGCCATTAGTGAGACGTTGCTGTGTTTTACACGGAGCTCTCTCAGGCATCTGGTTGGATCTCTTACTGGACATTATGGTTTAAGGAGACATCTCTACATAATGCAGCTCATGCAGACCCCTTTTGTAGAGTCTGTGAGACTGAAGAAGAAACACCCATTCATCCATCTTATGTCACATTGTTAGGGGTTGTGAAAAAATTAGATTCAGGACCTTTTGCCGGAACAGGATGTCTGTGAAAGAGCTTAGGATTGATCTTAGGAAAGATCTATTTCCCTTAAAGATTGTGGTCCGATTTGTTCGGGACTGCGTTGAATCCTAGATGGGTTAGATCCCGGGTGTGGATTTTTATTCTAGAACCGATTTGTTGTTGTTTTTCTTTAGGGTAGCTATGAAGGGTCCAATGGGGCTTTGGATAGCGTAGTGTTTGTCTCCTCGCTTCTGACGAATAAATAATAATAATGCTTCTAATGTATCTCAATATAGGTGATAGAACCACAAATTATACAGGTGGTGTGGTACTTTAGAGGAAAGCTTGTTATCACTTTCTCTAGAACCCGCCAAAAATCTGTTTTTCAGGGAAAATGTTTCCTATACAATTGATAAGTATTTATGTGTATAGTTAATATACAAAGTTTAATATACATAGTTTAAGTTAATAAGAAAATCGTTGGAGCCGTTTTTGAAAGAAAAAAAAAAACGTAAAAAACTGAAATAAAAAATCGGAGAACTTACACTTCCGGTTGGTGGATGTTACCCATACTCAGGATAGAAAATACGAATTTCGAAAATTTAACATGAACGCAATACTTCCTCTCATTAAGGAATAAGAGGAAGTAAAAAGACAGAATAATAATTCTAAAAAATGAACTTGAATTTTTTATTTTACAAAATATAAAATGCACTATTGATTCTAATTTTAGTAAATTATTAAATATAAATAGTATCGAATGGGTAATAGTATAGATTTACTAACTGGATAATATAGTAAAATTAACTACGGTAATAAAAATTATACGGTTAATTTGTTCTATTAGCTATAATAGTATAGTGTAATATAGTATGAGTGTGTGTGAATTGTAGACAACTAGGCTAATAAAGCTAATTGGCTGTATTTGTACAGGCCTAGAGCATGGGCAGACTGAGGAGATTATATCGTTCATACAACATTAATCCTATAAGGTTTTAGCAATTGAGCTGTTTGTGAGATAGAGGTGGCCCTGTTGGGAGGGGATAAAAAAAAAAAAAAAAAAACCAATGATATCTGTAGATTGAAGTGGGTAAAGTTCTTTATGTAGATTTTGACTGATAATAAAAGCCAGCAGCAAAATTCTCTCCCTCTTGTTAAAGAATAACCCCATGAAATTTTCTAGGCCTTTTAGCCACTCTTTGGACTGGTTTTCAAAGTTAATGGAGCCGAAATAAGGGCTTTCCTTCCATATCCCAGCTCACCCGGGGTGGTAGGAAAGACTTTCTACTAATGCTTTAAACGTTGTCTCGCTCGCACCCAATTCAATGAATCTTCTAAAGACGATCGTTCTCTACTGTTCACTTTCGTGCTACTGAGTGCTGAACCGCAAGAGTTCAATCTAGCGGAATTCCCTCTCTCATTCTTGCTACATACCCTTCTCTTTCACACGTCTACACCCTCTCCCACTCTGTCTCTCTTGGTTTAGGGACATTCATCGCCATTTTACTTTTCTCCTTTCTTAACTTCTTCATCCCCAATAAATAGCCATAACATACACACCATTTAAATTGAACCAAATCAAAAGTTATATATATATATATATTTGTACGAGTTCTTCTATCTCTTTGCACCCTAAATGCCATAAAAAATTTCCCATATATCCATATATATATTTATATATAAAAAGGGAGAAGTATTTCCAATAACTAGATAACTTGTAGACCAAATATGTACTACATCAGACACATACTGTTGGTACATAAAATAAGACTAATATTCCTAACGTTTCTGCTCAATAAATCCTTTTAAAAATATACAATTATAATATAGAATGTTTTGACCTTCTTTTTTTCCCCCCCTTTATGGTCGTTATTGTATTTAGTTGTAACAATAAAATGAAATTTTTAGTCCCATAAATAAATGTACGTAATCTGTCCAACACTGATTGGATAATATTCATTAAGAAACTTTTAATGTTAGTATAATATGTTTTCGGCACAAGTGAACCTTTTCTTTAATGTTGAACAGAAAATTCCAAAGAGTGGTAGTAAACTTATCTGGTCAAAGTTGGTTTGCAGTCCTGGTAGGACTTTGTCCTGTAGAAAGAACAATCCAAAATTTGGCTCCCCACATTCTGATTTTCATTTTCTGGAAATCCCAGTATTTCATGGTTTATTCTTTTCTTCCAGTTTGATCCTCGAGGTATTCTAATATTCCTCTCATGAGGCAGCCTCCCCCAAATGAAAGCAGCCCACACCACCGAAGCGGAGCCTTCGTTTATGTCAGTGATATTCTCAACCATCTGTGCAACATGCTCTGTTCTATACGTCAGTTTTTTTTTTTTTTGTGAATAAATGTAAACAAATAATGCAACTTGCTCCTCTATTCGATCTCCCATTTTAACACTTTGGTTTTTAAACTGTCTTTGAAAGAAGTGGAAGAACTTATTTCAATTAGTTGTGATGGTGATTTGAAACTTAAGACTTTCAGAAGAATCGTTTTGGATTTCACTTCAATAAGATTTTCTAAATTAATATCAGAAAAAAGCTTACGAAAAATTTTTCGACTTATCCCCGCTAAAAATCATACTTTTCTGCAAAAAAAAATATTAATTTTACAATTAATCTGTTCTACTAAATGAAAAGGAAAGAAAAGTTACTGAAATCGAGATTTTTATATTGGCTAAGCTATAACAATGTTAATTTAATACTTACTCCTACGTAAGAGAGAGGAAACTGAAATTGAGCTTCTATCGGGAAAAAAAACCTGTTTTGAGGTCTCTTGAGTTCGAAAAAAATTGTTTTTAGCGAATGGGCTGGATCTGTGTGTTTTAATAAAACATCTGAAATACAACAAATCGCAGGATCCTCAAACTTAATATTCCATTTTACGTACTAATACCACCACCACTTGACACGAGGTTTCGGACAAAATCCATCGTCACTGATCCAGTGATTTTTCTTTAAACTTTGTATACTATATTCACACACACACACACACACACACACACACACATTAAAATATCTATCACTTTTTTTTAAACATTTTTCTCGGAAGAAATTGATTTGTTTTTTGCGCGCTTCTGGAAGAACAATCGCGCTAACATTTTCTCTAAAATATCGCTTCAGTGCAATGTATGATTCCACCACCTATATAATATTAATATACATTAGAAGTATTGGTAATATTCAAAAATTTGAAGAAAATTCGATGACTGGAAGTACAACTCTTTACAGAAATTGGTTTTTGAGTATTTTTTGGAATTTTTTCTCGAAAGTGATAATAACGATTTCGTTTTTTCACTTGGAATGCTAATTGGAGTGCCAATTAAAAAAAAAACATTAAAAAAAAAATTATTTTAGATACCTAGTAGTTGCAAGACGAAATAATAGAGCGAATAGGTGCGGGGTAGTAAGGTTTTCTTCAATGCCACCAGGAACAGTTTTCTGAGAAAGAAGGAAGTCTCCTCGAATGCGAAGGTACCTGTTTATAAGAGAGTATTCCTACCCATTAACAAATTCTTCTGAGTCTTGAACCTTAACTGCTTGCTACAAGCCATAGGAATGCGATACCTAAGACAAGCGTTAGGCAAGACAAGAAAGGATAGGATTAGGAATACGACAGTATGAAAAGACCTAGGCTTGGAGCCAGCCATAGAGAAGATTCAACAGCTTCGCTGGTTCGGTCATGTGATTGAGAATGTCCGAGAACTGAGTCACCAGTGTAGTTCTTGAAGCCAGAATGAATGGAAGAAGGCGACGAGGACTCCCGCCCGAAGAACATGGGAGCAAGACGTGAGGGAGGATCTGCAGGATATAAAGGGAGAGTGGAGAATATTCCACTAGGGTTGGCCAAGGATAGGTAAGATTGGAGAAAACTCTGTAAGGCTTCCACATCCTCTTTGCTATAGAAAAGGATCAGAATATGATGATGATAATGGGCGAAATTTGTAACGAAGTTAAATTTCATATTCATCTGGATTGGTTTTATGTTTCTGGCGCGCTCTTGGACTATAATGTAAATACTTGTCCTACTACCTAGGTATTGTGTGAGTGTTTCACACTAGGTTCTTTTTTTTTCAAAGAGACAGAAGGGGCTAATTCTGGCAAAATTTCTCCACTTAATTAACTTTAAAATAGGTGTGTATTACATCTATTTCCTCAGTGGAAGGTTACACATTCGTATGGCATAGTTTCAATCAAATTCCGTCAACAACTTTATGATTTATTTTTTCTAGTTTTTATATTTTTTCACTATTTTCTCTGAAACGTTTCAAACAAATTTCTTTTAAATTTAGTTTACTTTCAATTATTTTAAATTTAGTGAATATGTTTATAGTGTTATCACCATAGTTTGACGCACTAATATTAGTTATACTATTTAATGTCCAAGTTTGTAGGAAAGTTGTCGAGAGAAATGAGCAAATAAGTATTGAATGCTGGGAATGTAGTATTTTTTAACTCAACTCAAAAATATCGTGCCTAATTACAATTTTTTTTTTTTTAATTTAAAGCGCGTCAGAGAATGCTCTCTTGTTACTACAGACAACACTGTCCCTCATCGGACAGTGAGCTGTAGAGGCTCCTAGGAAGGAAAAAATCTAAGGGTAGCGCAGCCTCTTAGCGAACCCGAGTCCTCAGCGTGGAAGTCCGTACGCTAACCACTTAGCTATTCCCTTCCCTTAAATATTTTTATTTGTTTAAACTATTTCAATTTTAAAAAAAAGTGAGAATAATATTGTGAATTCTAAGTTGAATATTAAAGGCACAAAACATTTAAAGCATCAGGAAAAATTACCTGCTCTAATTAATTTAATGTTAAATATATATATATATATATATATATATATATTACAAATATAATACCCAAGAGAATTTTAAAATTGTTATAAAGATATTTATATGAGATTTATTAATTTTAATTATTATCAAGCCTCTATGGTCTTCTAACCGATATTATCCACTCCCAAATATCCCTGATAATCCTTTTACGTGCAGCGCACGCACGAGACAAACACACACACACATATTTATTACCTTGTTTTTAAAACAACGTTCTTACGATATTTTATTATTGAGTATCAGATAAATGATTTGATATTTTCTCTTTTGCAGAACAGTTGTAGAAAGTGTCGGCCATCCTGGGAAAATATAGACACGAAGAATAAGGGGGGAGAGAGAGGGACCCATTTGAATATGGTCATGCCATATCCTTTTGCCCTCTATCATATCCTAAATTACGACCGCACCGCATGGGCAGGGTGTTGTTCAGTTTAATAAATTGTTATAGTAGTCGGAGGGGGTGTGTGATGGTGGCATAGATATTACTATCTAGGAAGTAGTGAGTGAGAGAGAGAGATAGACAGAAAGAGAGTAAGTGAAGAAGAGGGATTTAGGAACAATTCCTGGGTATGCCAGTTGTTAGTATGTATACAAGTAGTGTTAGTAAAAGCTTGTTTGTAGCGATGTAAATCATTGGCTAAAGCTGTCCTCCCTCTCCCCAAGGAACTCCCTAGGGAACATGAATAATGTAAGGATAACATAATTGAATAACGGGATGATAGCTTATAAAATAATTGGATTTATTTGTTGAAGGTAATGTCATATTTATTAGATAAAGAATTAGATAGAAGAATATCTATATACAATATTATGTCCAAAAAAAAATCTGATGTGAAACACTCACACGACTTTTACATACTGCAATTTACATAGAGTTAAAATTGACTAATTTTTTTCAAACTTATTCTTATTAGATGTTTAGGTAATGGAATCAGAAATTAGATGTAATGGAATCGTTTGATGTGTGATTCCTGGAGTAGCAGATGTCTTGAAGAGGGCGGAAGTTAGTTTGAGAGATTTGGAAGTTAGTGCTCGAATTATTAAACATTTTTTTATATAAAAATAAACTATATTTTAACAATAATTTAAACGTGATAAATGGTAACTAATAACTATAATAAAATACTTAATAATAAATAGAAGATAGTAACTGATAATTTAGAATGGTTAAAATAACGAACTAAAGTGCACAACTACGAGAATGGTAAGTTGAATATAACTGTGAATTGCCGCTCGTGTATAGTTTGGTCGTAGATGATATAATAATCCTCGTCGTATATCATAGAGTTTATATATACTGTTGTTCACACTCACACCAAGACATCTGTCTTAGTGTGCGACCTTGTGCGACCTTCATAGTTTTCTGACCTTATTTAGTGGCCATACTTATCGCGGTGCCTGCCTTTTGATGTGAGAATTGATGAAAAGGCTTTGTTGTTTGTTTGGTTGACCGCGGCTGTCGGCGGCCAACAGTGTCACTGTTTTCACCTTTTGTAAATTATTTCTTTGGTGTACTTTGCCGATGTCAATGACTTTGCATGTCATTACACTTC
>JAAEAF010004467.1:0-102381 GCA_011037195.1 Triatoma infestans | reverse complement strand
TAGAAATATAGATAGATAGATAGATAGATAGATAGATGCATAGATAGATAGATAGATAGATAGATAGATAGCTTGCTAGATAGATAGATGGATAGATAGATTGATAGATAGATAGATAGATAGATAGATAGATAGATAGATAGATAGATGAAGATGTTTATTGAAGTTAAATCATACAAAAATTCTTTTAAAACTAAATAAAACAATCCAATACATCAAAGCAATGGTATAAATACCGTCTGCCTAGTTTGCCTTTCTAATAATATCTATATAAATAAACAAACAATAGTAATTTCTTTATAATAAAGAACTGTTTGAAAAATAAGAGTTAAAATAAGAAGGATTACAAATATAGCGAATATATTACGAACAAAACATTAATTACATTCTAAACTAAAGATTAATAAACATAACTTTAAAGGATATATTACCCCTATGTACCTAAAAACTAACGAAAACATTATAATCTCTTTTAATCAATTAAAATTGAATCTTTTATTAATTCATCTCTTTAACTCATGGCCAGCCTTACGTATTTATATAACGCAACCCATTGCCATTTAAAAATCCAAACATTCTTGAGTATCTAACAATGTTCTACTTAGAAAACATCTTCGAAACTCTGACTACACCGGGCAACGACCTAAGAAATAGAAAACGTCTTCTATTTCCTTTCAGTTACACAGAGAGCATTAATTAATTCTAGATTCAACCCAGGGTTGATAATCTAAATTTAGTAAACCCCTCTTGTTTTAAACAAAGTTGAAACAATATTTATTGAATAGTTTTCTAGATACGAGTTATATTATTAAAATTCAATTTACTCTATACTGCATGATAGTTAGAATTTAGTTTTTTATGAATAGAGCGCTAAACAGTATTATTATGTGCAACTTATAAAAATCATATAGTAATGGGGAGGAAGGCAACCCTTCCCAGATGGCGCCTATATGTAGATGTTTAATAAACCTTTTCTTTTGTTACAGGTAAGTGTCATGATTGCATTACTCCGTACTGTATTGGTAAGTCAGTTTTTAATTTATGTTTTTCTCAGCCATTAGTAACATTTACTTTATACTTTACTAGGGCTCTTGGTGAATTTAAATAGCTTTGATTGATCGAAACTGGTTTCCATTTGTAAAGCGAATATTGCGGAACGATTCATTCCAGTCATAGAACCAATTTCTTTTTTTTAGTGTTTCAGTTTAGTTTTAAAAAATTGATCAATTAGTAACATTCAATCACAGTTTGGTCTTAAATACCATAAACTGTATTTAGTGCATAATAACATTGGACCGTCTCAAAATTGGAAATTTAGGTATTAGCGACTTTTTGTTTTGAAAACAATGCTTCTTCAGTGATAGTAATGATATTAAGGAATCATTTCAGAGAAAAAAAACTGAGTAATGATTACAGTTTATTATTTTCACCTACAGTTATGTAATACTGCTTCCGAAAAATTCTCTACATAGAAGCTGACCTGTACATCTATTTATAAACTCGTGCTTGAAGCGACAGCCGAACGCTATTCCATATTAGCCTATTGATATGCTCCTAGGGTGTTGGGGTAGTAGTGAGTAGTGGGGTCTCTACACTTTTTTTTTTTTTAATTTAAGGCGAGTCAACATCTCTGATCAGTGGCGCCCGGAGCCTTCTCAATGCACTGTCGGCCTCCGGACACTGTTCTCTCGCTACAGACAACTGTATGCTGTAGAGGCTCCTAGGAAGAAAAAAAATCTAAGGGTAGCACATTAGGGCTCGAAACCTTGTCCTCCGCGTGGGAATCCAGTGCGCTAACCACTTAACTATTCCCTTCCCTACATATTGTTATATGTTCGATCCAAACTTGCTCGAGTTTTGCCATAATGATTTCGACAGATCTTTTGAATTTGAAGAAACGTTTTGTTCTCCTTGCATTTGATAGAACACTACAATCTATTTTTGGCTTTCGTGAGGGAAGGAAGTATGAAGAGAAGGGGCGATATTATACGGTTGTTCAGATTGCGCTGGACTTTTCATTACATGGTGACGATGGAGAAAACTGAAGGCCATCGAGATCCTGGATTGAGAACCCGGGTACTACAAAGAAGATCGGCTGACCGTTACCTTAGTTGGAGACAGTTGTCGCTTCTAATTGAATAAACTCAATGAGAGATGTTGAAAACCTGTGATAAATTAAGTATAATATCAGTATAAAAAGCAGGATTTATGAGATTCCATGCTGTGGAGTGAAATATTTAAAACAGATCAGATTTTAATCACAATGTGAATTCATTAAAAAGCGGATTCATTGAGTCAAACATGGCTGTTGGAGTCCATCTGAATAGAACATGTATGCTCCTGCACAGAGAAAGAAAAGACAGAAAAAATAACGGTTTCCCAAAACAAAGCAATGTTGCAATTTTCACATCAAGATAGTAGGAAGGGGAGACTTAATCGTCAT
Source organism: Triatoma infestans (assembly GCA_011037195.1). Taxonomy (NCBI): domain Eukaryota; kingdom Metazoa; phylum Arthropoda; class Insecta; order Hemiptera; family Reduviidae; genus Triatoma; species Triatoma infestans. The sequence continues at coordinate 99,938 of JAAEAF010004467.1, read as the reverse complement.
CATTCATCAGCCAATCAATAGCATGGGAAGGGGAAAAGAAGTGACTCTTTCGGCGTTTACGTGCAAGATGGAAAGGGAAGACTGCTTTGTTTTACAATCATCCACTCTTGCTTGCCAATGGTTGTCTAGTAATCCAGCCCTGATCCAACTACTCTGAAGAAGCCATCGCAATTTGGGCCAAAAATTCATCTGCCAAAACGCTGACGGGTTTCCACCAGGAGATCAATTCCATAAGAAATTAAAATATTATGTTTAGATTCGTCCAATACTTGTATATGCTGCTCTCTTGTCCTGGGCTTGCACGTGTACGACCAGATGTTATTAATTTTCATTTTCCGTTTATTATGTAGTATTCATAGTAAGACGGACTTTATTACGCCAAAATATATAGAAAAAATAATAGCGGGCATTGAAAGAAATACAGTTTATCCAGTTTATAATTTCTTTGTAGTCAATAAATTGTTATTATTTCATCAGACATATTTTCCATGATAGCCTGCTTCTTTTTGTGGTCATCGACCGTTTTCGAGCATTCCTCCATCATCAGGGTGCGCTTGTCAAACAGTGTGATAGCACAAATTTGCACAAAGCATATTTAGTTTATAAAATTGAGTGTATAAATTGAGTGTATAAACTAAATTAATCTGTGTTATCACACTGTTTGACAAACGCTCCTGATGATGGGCAAACGCTCGAACCGGTCGATGACCATAAAAAGAAGCAGGCTATCACGGGAAATGTCTCTGATGCTTTCCAGCTCTGCGGAACCAACCACCACAACACACTGGTTATTCATACAAATATTTATAAAGTAATAAAACCGGGTAAAAATAAAACAAAAACTTTAATTCAATTAAATGAATAATTTCCATAAGGAAAAGCACAGTTAATTTCCTTCCAAATTTGTCTTAGTTTTTAGACACAATGGCTAGTTTTCAGGAGGGTTTCTCTGCCTGTATGTTTTCACCTGCTTTAGTCACTTCAATCTTGCTTTATTGTTTTACTTTATAATACTGCTTTAAGGGTAAGTATTGGAATCGTATCAAATTTTCGAAATTGACCAATTTATCGAAAATATAGGTTCTAAGGTACGTAGAATTCGGAAAAGCAATTCTATGTTGAATAACCAATGCTACGTGTTACTCCTCCAATAGAACTATCTACTCAGATCTAAAAATACAATTTGTAAAAGATTTAATCTCGGCCGGATACAGGAAATTTCATTCTCGCCTTTCCACTCATCCTTGCCCACTAAGAGAATAACTCTCATCCTCATAATTTCCTAATAATCCAACTCGTCATTTGAGACGGCGCTGATCACGTGATTTATTCGACGGTGGAAGTCAGTAATTGATTCATTTGAAAAGCCACCAATGAATGATAACTCTTCACACGTCGATATGTCATTCATTCCATTTACTTGTTGCAGGGGTAATGTCACTGCAGTTTTTTGGGAAGGGGAACTGAGGGGGATCCTGGAAGAAATTAGCTAATCGTCAGAGATATTTTCCGTGATAGCCTACGTCATTAAAGTGATGGTTTAAGTATGCTACTATGCCGTAAAGCAACCTTATATTTGTTTAATTACTTATATTTTGAGGATAGTATATTAGAAGAAATTGTATTTTTAATTTCTTATTCCGCTCTGCGGAACCAACCACAACAGTTATTATTTCTATTTTTATCTTTTACAGTTTATCTACTATACTTTCGTTAACGTTACTGGGAATTAGTAGTTCAAAAAACTAAAGCCTACCCTCACTTAAATTACAGTTAACATATATCGAAAATATTATACATTTTATTTTGTATTAATTTTAAGAAAATCATTTTTATTTATTTTATGTATTAATAAATACGTTAACTAGATTATACACGGCTAATGAATATCAGTATAATATATAAATATATAAAAAGTACGCATGCTAATTTATGTCAATTAATGGAGTGATAAGGAAAAAATTAGATATATTATTTTGTGAAACGAGGATTTTTTTTAATACGCAACATCCATTATTTAATTTCATAAAATGAAATTCTATAGAACTTGATTAATGACACTGATTGAGATAAAGGGAATTTAATTATTTAATATAAATATTAAATTATCCTGATCATTAACTAATTATTAATTTGAAGAAATCTTTTTTTTTATTTTTAATATTTTAATTGCATATTTTATATAGAAGATCTATTTTAAATTATTTTATATATTTTTTTTTTTTTAATAAAAGTAATCAGACTACTAATTTTTTTAATCCATTAAGTTAATTTAAGTTTTTCTATTTTTTTTTTCAAATTAATTACTTTTATTAGTAATAAAATACCAATTTAAAACAATCTGTTGTGAAACACTCCCGCAACGTTCTCTTACTCTAATTAATATAATTTTTTTAATCAAGAAATTTTCTTTAAAATTGTAACGTTACAATATTTAGTTGGGCTCTGGTCATAAAGATGGTGGTGGGGATTTTACTGTATACTTAACAGGCCTTATGTGCAGCGCTCTATGTCAATACCAAGAAAGCTTGTGCGAAATCAAAGTTAAAAATTTTAATAGTTGTGGTAGTTGGTTCCGCAGAGCTGGAAAGCATCAGAGACATTTCCGTAATAGCCTGGTTCATTTTGTGGTCACCGACCGGTTTCGGGCGTTCGCCCATCTTCAGGATGCGTTTTTCAGACAGTGTGACAACACAGACCTGCACAGAGCAAACTTAGTTTACACACTCAATCTATGCAGCAAACATTCAAAGTTTAAAGAAAATTGTTGTAACCGTTTTCTAGAAAATACAAAAAAAAATCTCAAAAAGCGGTAAAATCGCACTTCCTGATAATCGATTTTCCTCAAATTTAAAATTTGATTTGATTAGCTCAGTGGTAGCGCGCTGGACTAGCAACGCGGAGATCACGAGTTCGAATCCAGTCGTGCTGCCCTTAGATTTTCTCTTCCTAGGAGCCCCTACAGCCCACTGTCCGGTGATGGACAGTGTTGTCTGTAACGGGAGAACACTGTCCTGAGGCCGGCAGTGCACTGAGAAGGCAAATGACCACAGATGTTTAGACGCCTTAAAAAAAAAAAAAAAAAAAAAAAAAAAAATTATCAATGCTTTTAATGTGTATTAATATTATGTAGGTCGTAAAACTATATATTACACTGAAATGGTACTTTAGAAAAAAGTATAACGCTATTACCTTCAAAAAATCAGAGTAATAAAATCCAAAGAGAGGGAGTCATAGTAGAGAGAGAGAGAGTGAGAGAGTGAGAGAGATAAAAATGACAGGACCACTCTTTAGCTTAGGCCGAACTAGAGTGGAGGAAACTGCTTAAATACAGTGACGAGAGAGTATTCAGGAGGTCTTATAGCAGAGTTCATACAGCAGTCACTACGCGTCATTAACCTTTCTCTTCACCTCTCACTACCATTCTATATATTTCAGGGTAAAGTCCAGGCAGTCGGTGTTGCTTGTATATTATATAGTGTTCAACTTCACTTCTAGTTTATTCATCTAAACCAAACCATTTTATTAATCTCCTTCACAAACCCATTATATCAATAAAAGTGATATGTTTGTACAGTATAGAAGTTTCAAAATGTTTTGAATTTAACAATGACTAGTCAGATAATCTCCAAAACTGGGGGGGGGGAGGCGAGGCGACATTTGATGAACCGCTGGCAATTATAAACTAAAATAAAGTCAACAATTACTGATTTATTTTTAAGATTTACCTTTATTAGAAAAACAAATAATTAAGAATATTAATATGAAAAATGAAATAATATCAAATAATTAATCAAATATAAAAAAATGAAATTCATAATTTATAAATTTTTTTTAAAATATTGTAGAAATATCAATTTATTTGCATGAATAGTCCAGGTTATGTAAGATATTGAAATAACAAAAATTAAAACCCAGATACTAGTGGTGGAGTTTCCATTTCATTCAACATTATTCAATGTTATCGAAACCTTTGTGTTCACCATCTGTTTGTTTTATACAAAACCATTGAGATTTAAATAAATAGAAATATCCACCAACTATGAACTAGTCTTGTCTGAATATAATTTTGTTAACTAGTTTTTCTCAATTGTTTTTTCATCAGAAATACATGTATTGAGATACTCCGAGTAAGAAAAATATAACTTTTTAACGAATTGTCTATATATGTGAATGTGTGTGTGTGTGTGTTTTTTTGTGTGGAGCAAAACATCTCAAAAACAAAAAAATCACAAGTTGTTCAAACTTGGTATTCCGTTTAGATGATATTACAATCACAACTGACACAAAGGTTTCGAGAAAATTACATTAACCGGAAGTGCGTCATTCTTGACTGTTTTTTTATATTTTCGGAATTTTTTTTAAACTGTGCATTTTTTTCTAATCCAAAATTTGAAATATTTTCCTTGGAAAATTGATTTTTTGTAAGTTTGGGGGGGGGGGGACAGTAGCGCTAAGCTTTCCTCTTTAAGTACCTTTTCAATACAATATATGGTTTTTGCTACTTATATAATATTAATGTACAACGATTCCATTGGTACGATTCCAAATTTTGAAAAAATTGTTTAACCGAAAGTGCGACTTTTTAGAATTGGTTTTTTAATTTTTTTTATAGGATTTTCTCGCCAAATTCTATGAAAATAACGCCATTTTCTTTAAATTTATTGCGCTAATTGCACAGTTTAAACGTATCTCTTTTATTTGTAATATTTGGAAAAAAAAAACAATTTTAAGAAGTTCTGTGGAATTTGTAGCGTTAAATTTATGTAATTAATATATTACAATGTAATCACTTACTGGGGTGGGTACTATTCACCTCGCCGCCACTTTTTTAGGACAAATATGTAAAATTTGAAATTTAAATAAAATTTGTCATCTTTGTATATGAGAAAATTGTATTAATAGCAGCAAGAGAAAGTCGTTGAGAAAGTCGAGAAAGTTCCGTGCACTAGATTTTTTTGTTACCTGTTGACTCATACAAACAAAGAGAATATTTGTTGAAAAGATTTTCAAAACTCAAAATTTTCTATAATTTTTGACACGATCTTTACACATATTATTATTTAAGTGAAAGTAAAAAAAAAAAATAATCTGGTGTGAAACACTCACACAACTTTCTCCTACTCCTGTTCTCAAAATTATAATTGACAAATGTTATATTATAGTTTGTGTACCAAATTTAACGAAATTCGTCGAAAACTGAAAAAAACAAGTTCAGTAAAAGCACCCTTCTAGCTTACTAATTTTCCTAAAAGTTGGAATTTTGGCCATTTATTTCTTTCTAATTAATTTTGTTTGGATGATAGGATTGTATAATCAAACTATGATACCACTTTAGAGGAAGCTGTAACCCCACCACTCCCTTAAAAGTGCCCTTAAATGAATTATCCCAGAGAAATGTTTCAAATAAAAAAATGTAGATCTTTGTATGTTTAGTTTATATACGAAGTTTCAAGAAAATCGTCGGAGCCATTTGTGAGAAAATTGCGAAAAAGTGAAAAAAAAAATGATTTACTAAAGTGTTAAAACAAACGCACTTCCGGTTATCCGATTTTTTCCAAATTCAGAATATCAACAACATATTTAATTCTAATTAACACTATTTAGATGAAAAAATTGTCTAATAAACTGAAATAGCAATTAGGATGAAAACCTAACCCCATCCCTCCCCCAGAAGTGCCCTTAATTTTCCCGGAGAAATGTTTCAAATAAAAGTTGTAGCTCTTTGTACGTGTAGTTGATATACCAAGTTTAAAGAAAATCGTCCGAGCTATTTTTGAGAAAATTGCTAAAACGTAAAAAAAACTAGTAAAGTGGTACTCCCGGTTGAGGAATTTTGACAGATAGCGCGCCATCAGATCTCATGGTGATCCTAAACGTAATATCAAGATTCAACTTTCTACGATTTTTCGTTTTTGAGCTGTGCTGTTCACATACACATACACACACACAAACACACACACACACGCACACAAACATACACACACACACACACACAGAACATTTGTCTAAAAACTACTTTTTTAGACTCAGGGGACAGCGGATATTTCCGGTGAATACTCAGTATCGAAAATTTGACATGATTCCAATACTTTCTCTTACTAGGAGTAAGAGAAAGTGAAAAATAAATTAATGGAATGTTAAAGTTATTATAACTTTGTAAGATACTTCTCTGTATTGATCACCTACTTTCTAAGTTTTAGAAATAACAGTGTTTACGTTCAGTTGAATGATGTAAACATATGTTTGTAGATAGAATTTGTTTATATCAGTATTTGGTAAATATAACTTGGAATTCAGTAGCTTTAATATAAGACCTGTTGATACAGTCGGCAAAGGATGTTCGTTTTCACCTTCATATCCAACTCTAAAGCCGGATTTATGTCATTTCTATTTATCAATGTTAGATGTATATATATATATATATATATATATATATGTGTATGTGTCGTAAAATGTAATGATACATTTCTGTTATTTATGTAAAAAAAAAAAAAATAATAAATAAAGAGATATTTCTATGAGAAGGATATAAGAATCCGGGACAATTTTTCTCTTTAATTTAACTTTTATATAAATATATTGTATCTCTAGGCTCTAGGGCCTAGTTTTACACTATACGTAACTCTTAAATCTACATTAAATTTGCATTCAGAAAAATAAATGTTCAAGACAAAAATAAATATTATTTATATTAAATATTTATATTGTATTTTGGATGAGAGGGTAATGTAATACCAAATTAAAAAGTGTTTGTATCCTGTTTGTGACTGCTCGGACAGTCAAGCTGCCGTTAAAGGCACTGAGTTCATGTGTCTTCAATTCCAGGTTTTTACGGGAATGTTCTGAAAGACTGGAATTGATTTCTTCTTTCAAGAGGATGTGCATCTAGGCTGGGTACCAGGTAGGGGATTTTTTTTGGAACAAGGAGGTGGATAGATTTACCAAATTAGGCGCCTCTCTCCCTTTCATTGTTCCCGAGCTGGTGTTGGTGTGTCTTCAGGCACATGACTGTCAAGCTTCCAGGGATAGCTTCATGGCATTCATCCCTATGGATGATCACAGCTGGTTGTCGGCAGTCCGTGAGGCTTATTGGGAGTCCCGACAGGGCTGTTAGTAAGACGTTGCTGTATTTTTCATGAAACTCTTTCAAGCATCTGGTTGGACACCTTACTGGATATTGTGGCTTAAAGAGACAGTTCTACGTAATGGGGCTCATGCAGGTTCCCTTTTGTAGAGTTTGTGAGACAGAGGAAGAAACACCCATCCATCTTATGGCAGACTGCTTAGGTCTTGGGGAAATCAGGACCGTTGGTCGGAACAAGATATCTTTGAAAGAGCTTGGGCTCTTTGTGTTTAAGGTTATTGTCTGATTTGTTCGCGATTAGTCCCGGGTTTGGATATTTGTTTTGGACCTGGTTTGTTGTTGTTTTTCTTGGAGTAGCTATATGGATCCCGTGGGGCTTTGGCAGCGTAGGATTCGGACCCTCCCCACAGTCAAATATTTTTTTTTTTTTAAATGGCCTTAGCTTTTCGCCATACGGTCAGAGGCTAGGTTACGTTTAAATGACCATAACTTTTATATTTTATATATGCTTAATTAGATAGGATTCTGCAGAATACGTACGTTAGTCTAGTTAGTTTAGTCTTCTATTGTTAATATAGTCATTTAAGTCTTGTACTTTTCGCAATTAGTTAATTTTTTCTTTCCTTCAATTTAGCCTTTAAATTGAACGAACAGTAATACGTTTGCTAAATATAAAATACATTAAATAAGATTTTCTTTTTCACTAAAAAACACAATAACAAGTTAAAGAAAGTTTAATAAATAAGAAGATAAATAATAATAATAATATATCTGCGCTTATATTGTACTAGTAATAATTTCTGCCACTCCTACTACTAGGGAGGACTATTGCGACATCGTGTCCCTTTTTATGAATTTGAATTTTCACCGGAAACACAGGTTTTGAGCTCCCCCTACGTATGCAAAATATATTTTTTTTAGCAAGTGTTCTATGTATGTGTGTATGTGTCAACAAAATATCTCAAAAATGGAAAAAAAAAACGCATGAAGTTCAAACTCGATGTTCCTATTGGTTACTACAGCCGCATGTGGCAATAAGATTCTGGTAAAAGTCTCTATCAACCGAAAGTACGATTTTACGGAATGATTTTTTTTTTTTCTTTAGTTTTTCATGATTTACTTGAATTTAGCTTTAACGATGTTCTTTTTCACTTTTTTTAATGAAACATTTTTTTTTTTCAGCAAAATTAAGCTTTCCTCGAAATGTACTCAACAAAAGATTTGTACTTCTATTTCTTCAAAAACATTGTTGAAAAATGGAGTCCTTATTACTTTAATATTTTCTCGTATTACTATTTAACATTTTAAAGTAAAAACAGATATAATTGCAACATTTACATTGTATTCACGAAATACAATGCGAAAACAATAGTATTGTAAACCAATACAGAGTTTTAATTAACCATAATCCAATAAAAACTTGAGATTAATTTAAATAGAGCATTGATTGCTATTAACCTTTTATTGAAGTTAGAATTTCCAGCAACACTTCCGATTGGCTGGAAGTAATGGTTATTTCCATTATTATTTCCTTTACCTTTTTAATTGATTATTTTAACACCAATTGAATGCAGACTGTAATCCAAACTATAATATTAAAACTTGTTTTAATTTTATTTAATCCAACCGAATGTTAAATTTAATTCATTTCAACTTTTAACAAAATGGCTCACTTTTATTATTTCATTTAAATGTTTTGAAAATTTAAAAAGAAAAAGCCTGATGTAAAACAATTACATTACTTTCTCTTACTACAGTTAGTGGAATTTTGTATTGATGAACTACCAACTTTCCTTTAAACCTCAAATTTTACTAATTTGTACTGACAATACTTAACCTGTTCTCCCTACTTTACACTTCAGTCCAAAAGAAAGCGCCAATAACATTAAACTATTTCATGTAAATTTGAAATTCCACAGAATTACTAATTTTTGTTTTCTTCGAAAAATGTAACAAATCAAAGTGAATAGGTTTATAGCTGTCCAGTCAGCATCTCAAAGTTTAAAGATATAATGGGTGTGAGAAGTAGAGAGAATGGATTTTGGAGAAATAAACTTGAATATAAAGCTAAACACTGTATAATGAGAGATCACACAAACTGGACTTTATAAGTATATAAAGGTTATATATAGAAGTTAGATAGCGGGGGATATATATAGAGGCAGACTGGGTGAGTGATGAGAAGGTTGCTGCCTGGTTGTTAACTGGTCGTAAACTATCGTCAAAACCCCCTTCCTTAGGGCTAGCTCGACCATATAGTTGTAGTGGGAGTTTCAGGAGTTTAAAATTAACAACTGAATACTATTACTACTGCACTATAATTGATATATATACACTTATGATTCTAAGGACTTGACTTATGAGGTTAAGAGACAGGGAGATAAACTCAATGAGAGACTGAGAGATATGCAAATGGTGATATGTTGACTGGATGTTTTGTGGTTGGCTGATTGCCCACAAATGTCTTCGCTCTTGAAGAAGGTGATTAGAATAGGGCCTCCACTGTCCTTCTGGATGAGTGCAGTGGGTTGTCGGCAGTCTAAAATGCCCATTGGGGGCCCGGACGGAGCTTTGAGTAGCGGGGTCCGATGTCTTTCACGGACCTTCCTCAGACATCTGGTTGGATTCCTCACTGGGCATTGTGGTTTGAGGAGACATCTATATACAATGGGACTCTGCCTGACCCCTTTTGTTAGAGTTCGTGAGACGGAGGAGGAAACACCCATGCTTCTGATGACGGACTGTTTGGGCTGTGAGGAGATTAGGTTTAGGACCTTCGGCCGGAATAGGATATCGGTAGAAGATCTTAAGCTGTGTCCTTTTAAGGTTTTGGTCCGATTTGTTCGGTCTGTGGTGAAACTTAGATGGTTAAAACCTGGGCCTGGATTTTCGTTCTAGCCCCAGTGGTTGTTATTCTTTAGGGGTAGTTATATGGGCCCTGGGAGGCTTTGGATAGCATAGGGTTTGCCCTCCCATTTTGTGAATAATAATAATAATAATAATGCTCATAAAACCTTTCGCAGATAACAGGAGGGTTATCCCCCAACATTGCCATTATCACTCATGTTTATGTCCGCAATTGTTGTTCTAATGTTGTATCTCATATCTTTCTTTTACGATCATTTTCCTGGTTCTAATCAATTTTCTTTAAGCTTGGAATTTTCACTCATTGTATATTCATTTCATTTCAATCTGTTTGCTTCCTTCCTCATACAAGTAAATAAAAAATCTTTTTTCTGCTGCCCTGAAAATGGGGATGAAATAAGTTGCCGAAACGTTGCAGACTAGATATTTTATTTGTTTTTTTATTCAATCCGAACTGACGGAAGAATTCCAAGATTCACAATATACAACAAGAACAACCAAATAATTTCCCGAATTTTCTTTTTCTTTATAAGTTGTTATTATCAATTTATTACTATATTAGTATTGTTATAAAAAAATCCAAATATTATTATTTTCTTGGCATAATAATAGAGAACTTAACCATTGTTGATAATGTAAATGATCATTGTTGATAATATAAATAATGTATAAAATAAAGGACAAAAAAAAAATTAAATGTATTCTAAGCACGAAACTAATTTGATGTTCACTAATTTACATAAAGAACTTTATTCTAACTTTTCTTAACCAGTTATCTCTTATTTTCTTTATTCACTTTCATGAGGTTTTCTAATATTATGGGACTTTATTGGGAAAAAGAAAACTGGTCCATTTTTTTTATTTTATTTCATTATAGAGGTTTAATTAGTTAATTTTATATAACTGGGAGCTGCGAAGTTATTCATAGAAAACTATGGACTTCTTGATTATTTTCCTAGAGGTGGTTTGAAAACTTCTCGGAATATACTAGAAAGAAGTGTCTTACCTCGGTGGAACTGCTTTTATTTTTCAACATAATGTCCCTGTAGACTAATGCATTTGGTTCAGCGATGTTCCAATGCCTTTATCCCATCTCGAAAATGAGATTCCTCCAGGCCTGCAAAGTACCTCTGCAATTCGGCTGTTAGTTCTTCCGTTGTAGGAAATCTCCGTCCACCGAGGAAAATTTTCGGCTTGGGGAAGAGATGAAAGTCTGATTGTGCCAAATCAGGTGAATAAGGTGGATGTGGCAACAATTCGTACCTCAGTTCATGAAGTTTTGCCATGGCAATAACACTTGTGTGCGGGCGGGCGTTGTCCTGATGAAAGATGACTTTCTTCCTTGCCAAACCAGGCCTTTTTTCGCGTATCTTTTCCTGTAGTTGGTCTAGGAAGTTTGCATAGTATTGCCCCGTAATTGTTTGGCCAGTAGGAAGATAATCTATCAGCAGAATGCCTTTTGCATCCCAGAAAACTGAGGCCATGACCTTTCCGGCCGAACGTACTGCCTTTGCTTTCTTTGGTGGTGGTGACTCAGCATGTTTCCACTGCTTTGACTGCTGTTTTGTCTCTGGGGTATAGTAGTGGACCCAAGTTTCATCTGTAGTCACAAACCGGCGCAAAAAATCTTGTTGGTTGCGCTGAAAACGGGCCAGACTTTGTTCGGACATTTCCAATCTGGTGCGTTTATGGTCCAATGTCAAGAGCCGCGGCACCCATCTTGCCGATAATTTTTTTCATTCCTAATTCTTCGGTTAAAATGTGATATACCCGTTCAGATGACATCCCTATAGCTTCAGCAATCTCTCGCACTTTCAGTCGACGATCCTCCATGACCATTTTATGCACTTTTGCGATAAATTCTGGGGTCGTAGCACTTTTTGGCCGTCCACTACGCGGATCATCATCTAAGCTCTCCCGACCAAATTTAAACTCGCTGGTCCACTTGGCAACAGTTGAATATGAAGGAGCAGAGTCCCCCAGTGTGTTCTGAAAGTCGGCATGAATTTCCTTTGCTTTCATACCTTTCTTTACAAAGTACTTAATCACTGCTCGAATCTCAGTTTTTTCCATTGTCACAAATCACTACGCGGGAACAACAACAAAGAGTCGTCTCCAGCAGCAAGAGCACTGACTAGCCACGTGTTCACTCACAAAGGATGTGTGATTATTGCGCGGGAACCTCGTTGCTCTAGCTCTGACATCTAGCGGTGATTCCGAGAACTTTTCAAACCACCCTCGTATAATATAAATAAAAATTTACTCTGACTTCTTAGATGGAAAAGTGTTGAAGATAACGTCTAATAGAATTCTTCTCATCTGTGCTCTCGAAACTGGTTGATATGTGTTGTAAATTATAATCACATTCTTTTAATAAAAACTGGTTGATATGCGAGAGTGTGTTTTTTGTAATACTGTATGATCTTGTGGCAATCGATTTTGCAATTTATACAAATTTATGATCTCCTTCTCCTGAGAGGGGGGATTTGGGCGAAGCTTGTTGGTAGCAGTAGTAAACATGTCTCACTGACGTTGTTATTGTTGTTGTTATAGATAAATTCAAATAAAACAAAAGTTTCAAGATTCACTTTAAAAAAAAAAGAGAAAAATAAAGAGCAATTTTGTTATGATTCAATTTAACTTAATTATTAATTTATATAAATGAATTAATTAATAAACACAATTTTTAAAAATTGTAAAATAATTTTTAATTATCTGAGATATTTTTTTTAATTTTCTCTTACTTTTAGTGACTGGAATTAATAGCGTTTACGTCAAATTTTAGAAATTCAGTTTCCACTGGAAGTACACGTTTTGAAGTCACCCGATTACAAAACGAAAAACAGCAGGAATCTCAAAACTGCAGGAACAAATCAAAGTGTATAGGTTTATAGCTGTCCAGTTGGCATTCCAAAGTTTAAAGATATAATGGACATGATAAGGAAAGAGAATAGACAGATATGGTATTCCGTTTAGGCACTATCATCACCGTTGTTTAGTTATCTGATATGAAGGATTTCGGGCAAAAATCCATCAATTGGAAGTGTGACTGTAAAGTGAAAGTTCCCTTTGTTGCTTGGGTGCTTGCGATTAAATTAACATATGCTTTATAGTGAGTATTTTTTATGTAAAAAGTAGCCATTATTTTCTGGAGTTTTATTATTTTTTATTTCAACCAGTATTGTATTGCATTGACTTGTAATATGTACACGTTTGGAAGAATTAATAAATATAAATTGTATTCAAATATGTCGTTGTTAAATATTTTATGATTGTAAAGTAGGCAATTTTTCCAATGTATATATTTATAAAGTTGGGTTTTTTGAAGGTTGAAAGGCACAAAAGAAACAGTTAGTTGAATCAGAGATATCTGGCCTACCCCTATCATTACATTTATTTAGGACAAAGGGAATTTCCCTCTTCTCACTTTCCCCGGGGTGGAGGTAGAATGCATAAGGTGGTCCCTTTTAGAGAGGGGGGGTCAGTTCAAAATTGATACCATAAAAGGAGTAAAATCTGTCATTAGAAAAAGCCATATTACAGTAGTGAGTGGTGCAAGTGCTCCAAGAAACCCAACCTTCTTTAACTTAGAATATATGTAAAATATGTGAGTTTTATAAAAAGCAATTTCTCCCAAATGACAAGACACTTATGTTGTTGTATCTCAATATTGTATTCATTAATTTTTGACATACACTGTTTATTTTAATTATATATTTTGAATCTATATATTTAATTGTTTTATCATCCTCTCCAACTTCTATATAAACACAGACCTCACGAGATCCCTTTAGAGAAGATTCCAAATATGAATTATAATAATTATTTATTAATATATCTAATTTAATTAATTTCGTCACAGAACATAATGTTGCAGACTATAAAAAACCGATTTTTTGTTTAAAGATCAATCGGTATATAGCTATTATGGAACCACCCTTCCCAAATTATATATATTTTCAGTATTTACAATTTACTCGAAAACAGTTTCTCTCCAATGATTTTCTTCAAACTTCTTTTAATATCTATCTAAACACATAAATACCTATCACTTTTATTTGAAACCTTTTCCCGGAAAATTAATTTTTTAGGAGAATAGTAGCGTTAAAGTTTCCGCTAAATTACCAATTCAGTACAATCTATGCTTCAACCACCACTATAATATTAATAAACAGAAGGATAGGAAGAATTTCAAATTTGAAGCGAAACGGTTAACCAGAAGTACAACTTTACGGAATAGGTTTCTGAATTTTGTTGTCATTTTCTCGTCTGTATTGATTTCTTTTAAACATGGAATTGCACAGAAATATCTGTCGCTTTTATTTGAAACATTTTTCCGCAAAACTTGACATAGTTTTGTGATGTTAAATTTAAAATGTTAAATGGAGTTGGTTTCTGCCTCGGTAGGTATTTGTGTCCCCACACACTTCTACATTCATGTTAGCATATTTGATAAAACTTAGGAAAAATGAGTAGAATTTAAAGTTTAAAGAAAACACTAGCCCTTTTCTCTTATTTTAAGGGGGAAAACAATTTTTAAGAACTGCTATTAAATGGGGAAATGCACCTTCTATTTCAAGAATTAATATTAATTTTTGTATAGGATGCTTGTGACATTAAAATGGTTAATCAAAATTTCTAATATGGAAGATTGTAATTGTCCCAAGATTTGTTTCAACAAACAATAATTGAGTTAGACACTACGTATTAAATCTAATGTAAAGTATAATTGGATGACGCAAATTAAATATATACTTTATTAAATTGTATATCATCATTTTAATTCTCAAACTACTCTGCTAAATCAGATATAAACCTTATCAAAATACAATATAAACCACATTTATTTTACTTATATTTCATTAAAGCCAATAATTCAATTTTTATTGGTATTATTAAATTAACATTGCCTAAGAAACTCTATCTTATACTTTTAGTCAACCTTATTGGCACGTTTAGTTATGCCAATTATAAATATTTATATGTCAATTATAAATATTTATGTTTATTTGCCCACATTCGTTTATCCGAACAACATAATTCATATACGCAGAAATAGGAGATCTAACATATAAAATTAATAAGATTTGCCTTCTAATTGAAAAAAAAAGGAAAAGTATTTTATTTATGTACATGTTGCATAATTTAAAGAAAAAGTTGAAGCCGTTTTCGAGAAAATCAGAAAAAAAGGAATAGTAGCAATACACACAGGCAGTTAGCAGAGCAGAAATGATCATACATGTGTTAAGCTTATATATATCTTTAAAAAACAAATGAAGCAGGCAGAGGATAACCTCAGCCGTAAACGTTACAGACGTAGAATTCGTCATCGCAAGTAGAACTTTACATTGACACCAACAGACGGCTGTGGTTCTCCGCTACATGGTTCATTTTTTGTTTGACCTTGTTGTAAAGATCTATTTACGTAGAAATAATCTACGCCTTTAACGTTTACGGCTGAGGTTCTCCGCTGACTGCTTCATTTCTTTTTTTAGATATTTCGGCTTACCACATGTTTGATTATTTTCTACTCTGTTAAAAAAACGCATATTTCCTGTGAAAACTCGAATTCTAAAATTAGACACGATTGCAATAATTACGCTCACAACAGTAGGAGAAAGTAAAAAAGGTGTTTTTACTCCATTTCTCCTACCATATTCGTCATTTTAAGACTAGAATTTATTAAATGTTTAACTAACTTTAAAATTAAATACTGGGGTTGGGAAGCTATAGTATATATAATTTTAGAGTTATTTGTACCATCAAATCTGAATCTTTGAGACCGAAAAGGTGTTGTTGGAAACTGATCTAGAGAAAGCGTGATCTGTGTCCAGTCCGTCAAAATTCGTTGAAAACTGAAAAAACTGTTCAATAAAAGCGCACTTCCGGTTTATTAACCTTCTTGAAACTCGAAATTTTGGCAATCTATTTATTTCTAATTAATTTTGTTTGGATGGTAGAATTGTATAATCAACTATGATAGCAACTTAGAGAAAAATATAACTCCACCTCTCCTCCAAAAGCCCTCTCGTAACCTCCTCCCCCACCTAACACAGAAAATTCAAGCTTGATATTCTATTGGTAAACGTTAAAGAATCCGTTAGAGTAATTGGTCAAGATCGCTGAATCGGGAAATACTACTTTGCAATTTTCTCGAAAATAACTCCTATGAGTTTTCTTTAATTTTAAACGGTTTTTATACCACATACAATTCTATCACTTTAAATTGGAACTTTTTTCTGGTCTTTTAGAGCAACCCCCATGGAAGGGATGATGTTAAGAGTCCTCCTTAAATTTCCCCACTTAATTATAGTGTACAAAGCACTTGAGTTTGAGGAAAATGAGTTGATCGAACGTGCGCATTTTTGGCGAAGTGTTTTTGGGGGAGCTGGAAGGCCATTTTTATCAAGTGTTAGGTCTCCTATTTCGATAGTATTGCTGAAAACCTGGATTGTATTAAAGTTTAGAAAAACTGACATTTTTCAAGTTTGAAGAAAATTGTCAGTTAGAGGTGTGAATTGCCATAAGAGATTGTCCTGTGAAAGTTTCAGATAAGAAGTTTTTTTGTTATTCTATAAAAGAAGTTCCCACGTTTACCAAGCATAGTGAGATGTTATCTAGTCCGATGATAGTAGGTATACGTGACCAGCTTTCATTTCGGTAACTATCCTATTTACTTTCTGGTCACTGGGAACAGGTGGTTATTTGAATAAATGTCATTGTAGAATAATACTGAACAAAAAATAAATTAACAAAAAAATACATCTCTTTACTGTTCTGCTATTTGAAATAATCTGGTATGCACATGTGTTCTATTAAATTTTACAAATTTCAAGCCGTAAATGAAATTGCCAAAAATGCAAAACCAACTTGTCAGCGTTTCCCAACCCTACTAGCTTCAGAGCTAGAAATAGAATTTTTATCTATAAGTAAATATAAGTATATTTTTTTTTTTGCCCTGGATCACCTTGCAATCTAGGAAGGTGTTTTTGATCACGTCCAAATAATTAACTCACTGGTTAAGCCTCTCAAAGATGAGCTAAACCTTCACTACTGTCGCACGGAGAAAATTTTTTTTGGGGCACAGTACATGGGTTGGATGTAAGATCTGTAGCTGTGGGGAAGAGATATCTGCGTCCCAATTAAATTCAAGTCCCGGCTTGATGGACATAGTTCACAAATTCACGACGGCTGCTCAAAAAAAGTAACTTTATATTCTCGGCTCCTAGGAGGCGCATGACTGCAGTAGTGAAAAAAATAAAAGCAAATAAACATTATTAGTCGACATTAGCTTTGAAGCTGTTCATGAGCTCTTCAAACACACTCATCACATATTTTCTTATCAGTCTCCGAACTCTTTAATCTTGTAGGGGTGACTGTATGTTTTTTTTGATTTCACATATACCGTTAATCCGTTAAGCTTATCATTGACGGGTCTCCTTTCTGATTGACTGACAATTTAAACGGCACTAATTCAGATTGCAAAATTCTTTCATAAGTGTGACCTTTCAACGATGAACTCTTGTATTGTAAATCCGGCATAAAATCTGCTCACCTTCCGATCAAGTCTTGTCCAAGCCATGTGCATAGTAAAATCGGGGACCTTTTAGCAAAATTATTGAATGAAGTTGGAAATTTTAAAACATCAAAGAGTAGACTTAATCAGATATTAAGTGAAATAAATTAAACGTAATTCTATAATGATATAATAGATAATTCTATTATCTTTTTTTTTTTTAATAGATAAGTTTTTACATACATTTTCTTATCAGTATCATAATATAACAGCCATTTTAAATAAAACATAGAATTGTTGATAATTACCATAAAGAGATGAAAATAACAGTAACATTCCAAATTTGTGTTATATTTTCGGTTGTGTTGAAAACTTGCTCTAAACATATCTTCAACTTCATATTTATGAGCATTATAAAGATTATCATATTCTTCTCTCTACATTCTTCTTCTCACATATTTAAGTATTAAAGGATATTTCATTTTTTGCCCATTTATGATATTTTCCCACCTGTGACTTACATTAAAATATGGACCATAGAAACAAAAAAATACTTCTTCATTGTTTCTTTGTTTTTAGTAACATTGTTTTACTATATTTTTTAGGATATTTTTATTTAGTTTTTTTTAAAAATTATGATCAATATAAATTCGTTTTTTAGTTGCATGTTTCTCTCCATGAGTATAATTTATTTTCTATTCCGTTAAAACTAGACTGTCATTTTCTACAATCATGCAGAATCTATTTACTAAAAAAGTACAAAATAAAATAATAAAAATAAATGACTAAGAATAAAGCTAGACTTTATTCTTAGCACGTAAATTGACAATATTTTTTTACTTTATAGAGAACTGGAGTAGATTATGTTGGCGGATGAAGTCCATCACTTGATAAATGTCAAATTTTTACCCTCCATTATGTTTTGTGAATTTTTATGCTTATATACTGAGATTTAAAAAAACAAAATGGAACCCATCTAATTCTTTTTTAATTTTCGAAAATGGCTCCAACGTTTTTTCTTGAAAAATCAAATACATATAAAACTAACAGGTAAAAACTGTACCTTTGAAAATTGACATTAACATAATTCCTCACTCAGAGCGCAGGATGCAAGAATTCAATTGAATTAATAATTCGTACTAAGAATTAATTAACAGTTATTACTATAGAAGTAATTCCAAACGTCAAGTCACAAATTACAGTAATATTTAATAAAACCACGAACGAATATCTGCCATTAATTATGAAATATTTTCGCTTCAGTTACTTTGACATTTTGATCCATCAAAAATCATTATGATAATTGGTTTATTCAATCAGTGCCACTTAAAAGATAAGTACTAATGATTATGTTTTAAACATATTATGTAAAATTATTTACATAAAACTTATTTAATATTTCCATAAATCCAAATTATTTTGAGTGAAGTGGTAATTTTGATGGTTAAACTTTACTATAAAGTTAACTGAAAACTTTGACTGGAAAAGCCACCACTATGACCAACGAGATTTGCAAAAAAAAAAATAAAATGAATTTGGAATAAATCACTGCTTTCCAGTTTACGGTGAAGTGAGGGAAGTAGTTTGAATGAGTTTGTACAAAGTTATCAGGAAATATAGGCGATCATCTGTAATTTAATTTCCGCTTTTGATCGAAATATCAATTAGAACATCCGAACGTTGGTTGAAATATCAACTTTCTCAATTTTCTCGTTTAGTTATTTGTTTAAAGTTTAATTATCATAATTATTATTTTCATATAATTCACAATTTTAGGAAGCCTTATATTCTATATCTCGCTTAGTTAGGTTATAATAATTCTTATTATTTTCGATTCTATTAGTCTCTTTTTGGACTTAAGTCTATTAGTATTTTTTAAATCTTAATTATTATTAAATCAATTGTAATGTTATTTGTATTGGGGGGCAGTAAATTAAATATGTTATGTTAGTTAATAATTAACTATTATAATTTATATTTGGATTTCTCAAAAGGGATCTCGTGAGGTCTGTGTTTATACAGAAGTTGGAGAGGATGAAAAAACAAATTAATATATCGATTGAAAAAATATATAATTAAAAAACAATATAGCTATGACAAAATAAGTAAATATAATATTGTGATATAACAACATAAGTGTCTTGTCATAAGTGACATCATTTGGGAATAATTGCTTTTTATAAAACTTACAGATATTACATATTTTTGACTTGAAGAAGGTTGGGTTTCTTGGAACACTTGCACCACTCACTACTGTAACATGGCTTTTCTAATGACAGATTTCACTCCTTTTACGGTATCAATTTTGAACTGACCTCTCTTCCTAAAAGGGTCCACCTTATATTCTCCTCCACCTCGGGGAAAGTGAAAACAGGGAAATTCCCTTTGTCCTATATAAATGTTGTGATAGGGGTAGGGCAGATATCTCTGACTCAAGTAACTGTTTCTTTTGTGCCTTTCAACCTTCAAAAACCCAACTTTATAAATATATACATTGGGAAAATTCCCTACTTTACAATCATGAAATATTTAACAAGAATATATTTTGATACAATTTATATTTATTAATTCTTCCAAAGATGTACATATTACATAATATTAAACCATAGTTTTATCTTCAATTCTTTCATCTCGACTTTGGCTTCGATTATTCCCAGCCGTAAAGTGCTAATATTGTTTCATATGGATGTAAAAATATTTAAAAAATTAGCTTACGTTTTGTTTTATGTTCTCTTGTATATTATTTTTGTAACTAAAACACTATTATTATTATTATTATGGATTCTATGGGAAAAAAAATTATTTTTTATAAGAGTTGTAGATATGTTAGATGTATAAGGAACCGCTACCATCCGTGACCAAATCCGTTGCTACTAAATCGGTTTGGGTATATTTTTGCATGTATACCCATCAATATGCTTAGCAATTTTTTACGCTTATATAGTACTGAGATTTATATATATATATATATACAAATGGTATCAAATTGATTTCATTTGATTTATGCATGTGGTCCTTTGCTTGTTTAATGGACCTAAACACTCCCCATGAGCCTAATCACTTCCGACCTCAAGTTCATTGCATTTCTCAAGCTCTTAGATGGAGCATACTAAGGAGCGCATCTTGATTCTGGAAGAATAAACCTAGGT
This sequence comes from Triatoma infestans, assembly GCA_011037195.1. Taxonomy (NCBI): domain Eukaryota; kingdom Metazoa; phylum Arthropoda; class Insecta; order Hemiptera; family Reduviidae; genus Triatoma; species Triatoma infestans. The sequence continues at coordinate 79,321 of JAAEAF010004467.1, read as the reverse complement.
TGAATCTTTAATAAAGAGTAGGCTTGCCCAGCCGCTTATCTAAAAAGTGTGCCGGATCACTCACTTTCATTGAATCCTTTCAAACGCTTTACCGTCAACATTCAATACATTTCGTTCTCTCACTGTCACTCTGCCAGTCAGTCTGCCACTCTTTTCTCTAGCTACCATTCTCTCACTCTAAAATATTACAGTGTAAAGTAGCAGTGTCTATTATTTGCAGTTAATACAAACAGTGTTCAGTAAGTCTAACTGTACTAAAGCTCAGTTTTTCTTCCAAACAAACACAAAAGATCTACAACTATTGGAACCGAAATGCTTAGATTAGTTTTTAGTGTGATAACTCAGCAAGTGGAAGAGGTGACAATGAGGTTACTCGCAGGTAAAACCTGAACTGGAAATTAAGGAAACTTCAACTACATTTCTAAAAAATGATTTCCTCTTCACTCCAAAGGAAAATTCAGGAACAAAATTACAGAAACTTAATAATGAAATCAATTTGATAAAATTTACAATAAACATTTAATCAATTATAAACAAATATATGATTTGTTTAGGGCATAGAATAAAAAAAATAAAAAAAGGAAATTATAGTAAGTTGTAGAAGCAGGACAATTAATGCATCTGCTCCAGGATCTAATTCTAGCCGTTTGTAATTAAGGGAACTTGCTAATATGATAAAGTTATTGAATTACTTGGCTCAAAATTGGATATTATTATAATTAGTTTATATTTTATATTAGCATCATCTCATAGGAGGCTGTGTGATTCATGTTGAATTAATACTGGAATTGATAAAAAATAAACTCCGATACTATTGTGGTTTAATTGTTTGATCCGCGCAAATTGTTTCCTGATAAATTTTCATAATTAATTCTGTGGCGGTATATAATCAAGGATATTTGGATTTTGGGCGCAATGAAACCACTAAGCTTATAACACGTTCACTATCACATCAAGCCTGTCTCATTAATGAAATCCAAAACTGGGATTAGCGGTAAGACCATTTCAACAGAGTAATTCGGCAAAAAAAAGTAATATATATTAAAAAAAAAAAACTGAAACTGAAATTCAAACTTTATATTCCGCCTTTAATATCATTTCAGTACAATGTGCTGATTTTTAAAAATATTTCTGTTTGATTCAGTGAATACGCATTGTATACGGGCGTTTATTGCCAGCGCATTGTGGCGAGAGCGGGGTATTTTTTTTAAACTACTCGCCCAATTATTGTTGTTACACAAAAAATCACTGTAAATTGAAAATTATTTTGACAAAAAACTTTGATTTTCTCAGCTTAGAATAAATTTGGCATCGTTATCATGAAAAAATTAATGCACTTTTTCTGACTGCCCCACACACAGAACATTTGTCAAAAAACATAATTTTGTTCATAGTAAGGACACTTCCAAACAAGTATTTACAGTAAAGAATCTATCTCAAAAATTTGATACGATCACACTACTTTCTTACTAGAAAGAAGACGAAAATATAAGGAAATTAGTAAATACAAAAAAAAAAAAAATCGAATACATATTGCAAATAATATATTAAAGAGAAATGAATAATTAAAGTGTGAACAATTAAAAAGTAAAAAAGAAAAACAAACAGTATGCTTATATAATGATTGGAATATTATAGAAGAAAACTAAATAAATGAACAAAAGAGAAATGAAGAAAGTTTCAGAAATAATTAATTTCTTTAATAAATTCAAGTCTCTGTATTTTAGTCGCAATTTTGCACTAATTTACAAACGTTGTCCATCCATAATATTAAATTAATTTTACTAAATTATTCTTACATAGTATTTCTTATTTTTTTTTTTTTTTTCAGTTTAATCAATTCAATGCAGATAGTTTTATAAAGTATAAAGTATTTTTCACTTAAAGTTTTTCATTTTAAGTTATGTTCACAATAATTATACATTTTGTCCTGAACCAGCCATTGCCGACACTAATCGATTCTGCGGTATCAGATTAGACTTTGGGAGACGAGAGTTTTGGAGAAGGACATTCAGGGATGCCTCCAGGCTAAAAGATTTATTAAAGATACTAAGCATGGGGCTTCGGATTACCTCCTGTGTCTGAATAAAATGAAATTGAACTTTAGCAGGTGTAGTGACTGGGACACGCATTGCTAGTCATTTGCATAATATAGGAAGGACGTCTAGTCCCATATGTCAGAATTATGATGATTTTGTTAGGGAAACTTATATCAGTGTCTCTTATATCAGTTTCACTACTTATATCAGTGTCTCCGTTTCGCTGGCACTAGGTTTTGGATTTTTCGGAGAGACTTACTCTCATAGGGAAGGTGATAACACTAATAATATTTTATTGTTTAAATTTTAACAAATTGCTAAGTCACTTTGAAAATGGCTGATTTGCTCTGTACAAGAGGCCAATAAAAAAAAAAAATTAACAAATCACTTTATGATTACCATTATTATTACCTTCATGATCCAATTACTATCTCTTACATTACACAAATGTAGGGAGGTTTCCTTCAAAAACTACCACCCGGAAGTACAACATGACTAAATGTTTTTTTTCAATTTTTCTCATTTTTTTTTTTTGAAAACGGCTCCAACGATTTTCTTCAAACAACGTATTCTATATGCTTATATAAATAGCTATCATTTTTCTATCTGTGATATTTTCCATTGAAAATTGATTTTTGGAGTGTTCTTGAGGAACAGTGACGTAAAGCTTTCCTTTAAAGAGCAGAGTATGGTTCTGCCACATCCTAGTGGAGGTGCTGTAGGCGAGATGCGTTGGAGGTTTAGTGGTGTAAAGAAGGGTGCCTGAGGGGGTGTGGTTGGCCAGCCAGCAGCACCAAAAGGGCATAGCACAACAGACCGTGGAGCTCGCAGTGCAGTAGGCCCCTTTCACAAAAAAAAAATGTTATTGGCGAGCTCTTCACTTCCCTTACTGCTTGGGTTGGTAGTTAGATACTTGCCCCCCCCCCCAACTATATTGATATCAGGACAGATGAGTAAAAGAATTTGTCATGTTATATATAATTGTATTAACAAGAAGGAGAAAATTATGTGAGTGGTTCTTACCAGATTTAATTTGTTTAAATTCTACAAATTAAAAGTAATACGGTGTATTGATAATTTTCAATTATTCAAAGGTCAAAGTTCGGATAAAATTGTTGAAATTTGTTATATTATTAAAATACAAGTTCTTAAAGAAAATATTTGTTAAAGCAATGTATAATCAATATTGTAAACATAATACAATATTGTTAAACATTAACATAATAATGTTCTATAATCTTTACGGAGGGGGTAAACTTCCGTTTCTCATCAGTAAACAAACTCCAAGTTTTCTGTTCTACAAGTTTTTACTTCGCCAATGGCAGAAGAAAAATTATAATATTTAATCACGAATAAATTCGCTTTTATTTATTTACATATATACAATACAGAAGAATCTAGTTAGGTCGGAAGAATCAGTGAAATCGGTTTATCAATGCATGAACAAATGAAATAAATTCATTTTCATCTTAACAAGGTTTATCATCGAGTAGCACTAAGTTAAATCTAACTACAAGTTTCTGTAGCGTGTGTACTACAAGTTTTATAGCGTGTATACAATACGCAATTCACTATTGATTAACTGATCTAGTAACAGTGATGTCAGAATGGCGCAAAAACTAAAAGTTGCGGCCTCGGCTAACTGGTAGTTTTATCAACATAAAAATAGAAATCAGTTTTCAAACCATTTTAAGAATTTCCATTACTGCAGTCACAAGTCTAAATACAAGTGACAAATTTTCTTCATACTTGATTTTTTTTTTTTACAAGTGCCCCCCCCCCATAATATATAATGGCAATGCGGATAGTCTAAGTTCCTCTCACATTAGTAGGTAGTTTATTCCGGAATGTGATGAACTGAGCGCCTAGATCAAACCAGTAAGTACACTAAACACTTTCACATCATTATAGTGTTCACCCAAACTCCTCTAAAATCTATTCTCCAAAAAAATGTTTTAAATGAAAGTAGTAGGTTTATATTTGGGCAGTTGGCATTCCACGTTTAAAGGAAATCTTATTCCAAATCGCTTGGGTTGGTACATGGAAAGTTGCGTTTGCATAATTTTCTTTTTTTTTGGCGCATTGACATCGCCGCAGGCCATTAGCGCCATATCTATGATTTTTCCTCTTAATCTGGGATGGCACTAGAGATGTCTGCGACCTCCATCGGAAATTCCAAGGGAAGTTGTGAGGAGTTAAGTTGTTAATTCAACCATCATCCTCCAACACAATACCATCGAAACCAGTCGATGGGTGAGGAAAACGACGTGGTATATTTGTGCCATCCTTTCCTTTTCCTTTCTTATATGTGTTGGGATGAGGTTCCACCATCCCCTATAACACTTTATTGTTTCATTACTTTACCTTTTTTTATTCCATTCTAATTACACCAATACTGTCTACAAGAGAGCCACCCTCAGTAACCCGAGAAACCGAGAATATATTTCACACACCCGCAATAAATTGAAATAGTGCGAGTATACAAATTTCAGCTATAATTTCCAAAGAAACTAAAATATAAATTTGTGGCTGAAGAACTTTTACAAAAATTCCTTTAAGCCACCTGTTAAAATTCTAACCTAAGCAATCATTCAAACATTCTCGCTACTAAATACAAACACGCCTATAAATACACTCATTTCACTTTCACACTTAGCCTAAATACATTCACTCTCACTCTCTCGCTAATAAATACATTCATACATTACTCACTCAGGAGGGGGATGTATTTGATATTCCTCTCCCCTTTTACTAAGATCCTAACCTATATGAACATAAATTCTATGAAACAGATTAACATTGTTCAAATAAGAAAATAGCTCTCTTATAAACGGAGAACCCTCTTTTAATATTACACGTAAGTTATCTGTCAAGCGTGCTCGTTCTCTATGTTCTCACAGAGCTTGACAACCTTCCAATGTATGTGCCACTGTTAATCTTTTTCGGCACATTGGGCACTTCGGTTTTCTTTCACCTATTAATAGGTACTCATGAGTCACAGGTGTATGTACAATTCGTAGTCTTGTTAGTATAAAAGATGTCTGGTTAGTTAGCTCCGTCGGTACATATACTAAAATTGGAACGTTTCCATAATTTTTTTTTTTAAGTTTAATATTCTAGGAACTATTTTATAGATGGTGGAACCATAAATTGTTCTAAGCTTAATCCCCGAGAAACCCCAAATTTAAGTTTCCTGGACAAATGATGCCAATAAAATTTATATAGATATTTACGTATATAGATGGCACAGGAATTTTGAAGAAAATCATTCAAGCCATTTTCTCGGAAATCGCGGAAAATTAAAAAAAAAGAAAGTTACACTAAGGAAGAGGCGGATTTTGTCCGAAACCTTCTTGTTAGATACTTTGGCGTTATATGAACGGAATGTCAAGTTTGAGTTACCGGAGATTTTCTAATTTTTGTATATTTCGTTTACCCACACTCTTACGCCACAATTATTGCACTAAAATGACTGGTTAGAGAACTACTTTTTCTCACTAGTGAGTTGCACACTACTTTCTCTCACTAGTATGTAAAACTAACATTATTCAACTATAATTTAGCCCTACATCTAGCGGCAATACGCGAAAACAAGGTCAAAATATAGAGAAAGTAAAAAGCTGCAGTGTTCACTTGTAAAAAAAAAAAAAAAAAAAAAATCTACGTACCCATTATTATGGGGGCAAAATGAAAGTCCCACTTTCTTTATTGTTCAAATAAATAACTTACATACAAAGAATATGAATTTATCATATTTCTGCTGCGAACATTGTAATGTGGTTGATACGTATGTGTGTAGTAATGTGATTGTTTGAAGTAGTGGAGCGGGTTTGAAAGGGTTTAAATATGTGTATACTTTAAAGAGAGATGTATTTAAGATATAATGACGAAGTCACCACTGCTTACAATAAATAAATTGAATATATTTGAATTATTGAATAATGTGAATAACAAGTACAAGTTAATTGTAATAAATGTAACAAGCTTATAAATATACAAAAACTCTTGCACTTTAATTATACCTGTACTCGATCAATTTAAATTACAAATACTAACTGGCTCTAAAGTTTAGAAAGTCACTGTTGTAAGACGAATAATACTCGTTGAATTCTGTATGACAAGTGATGAAACAATGCTCATCTTGGTAGTTAAAACCTGCCTTTTATATATGATTTCTAGTAGGGGTTAAAAGACAAAGAGTGGCCGAGTTCTCTGACCTTTCTTGTAACGGTGTCTTCCATTGCAAAGCCAACTTATAATTTTCCCTATAAAGTATACATTATTTACAATATGAAAATATATTTCCAATTATTTCTATTTTTCCATTTGCTTCTTCCACTATAACATCCTCTATAATGAAATTGGTAAAAGTTTACATTTGATTATCTCTTTGGTCGGCACAAAGAATCTGGTCACTGATCAGTTAACTGAAAATAAAATTATTTTATTTATCTATTTATTTTCTTTTAGTCTTAAAATTCATTTTATCTAAAAGGATACCTATAATTTTCATTATACTGTAATTTTAGGTACTTGGGGGGGAGGGAGGGTAAATTTGATTAATTATTATAATTTATATTTGGAATCTTCTCTAAAGGGATCTCGCGAGATCTGTGTTTTGTTGGAGAAGATGAAAAAACAACTATATATATAGATTGAAAATATATAATTAAAATACGCAATATACTTGTATTTATGTCAAAAATTAATAAATACAATATTGAGATACAACAACATAAGTGTCTTGTCATTTAGGAGAAATAGCTTTTTATAAAAGTTACAGATATTGCATACTTATATATTCTAAATTGAAGAAAGTTGGGTTTCTTGGAGCACTTTCACTACTCACTAATGTTACATGGCTTTTTCTAATGATAGATTTCACACCTTTTATGGTACAAATTTTGAACTGACCTCACTCCCTAAAATGGTCCACCATATATATTCTACCTACACACCGGGGAACATGAGAAGAGGGAAATTCCCTTTATCCTAAGTAAATGAAATGATAGTGATAGGAGAAGTATCTTTAACTGTTTCTTTTGTGCCTTTCAACCTTCAAAAAAACCCAACTTTATAACTTTATATTCCAATATATTATATAATATATATTGGTAAAATTCCCTACTTTTCAATCATAAAATATTTAACAAGAATATATTTTGATACAATTTATATTTATTAATTCTTTAACAAACATGTATATAATACAATACTTTGTTACTTCTTAATAAATTGTATATGTATAAAGTATTTTAATTTTTTTTTTTTTGTTCTGTTTACAAACAATTTTTTTCACATATTATTTTGCTGGTCATGGAAATGTTGTACAGTTTAGATTTCCCAACAAAGTGCTATTTCAAATATTTTACAGTTCTACCACGTGTATAACATTACGGGCTGTTAAAAGTTTTTCTAAAAATCCCCGGGTTTAAACAAAGTTTGCCAATTAGAGCGTGACAAATGCAGTTAGAGCAAATCGTTTGAATTTTTTTTTTCACACCAGAATTTTTATTTTTATTTTTAATTTTTTCATGTTTATCATAGCATTCATTTTATCAAACTTAAGGGAAAGTTAAAAAAAAAGTTTTACGCCAGTTTGTGTTCCGAGTGAAATTAAAATAAAATTTGTTGCGAAAAACCTCATACAAGTTTCTGTTATGGCAATTAATAAATTTATAACTGACACATTTTGTTCAATCTTGGAATTTTTACTTTTAGTGCCCCCCCCCCTTACATAAATATAGGAATACTGGGGAAAAGGGTATATTTAGGTTCTCAATGAAATAGTCACTTGAATGTGACGATATTGCACTTCAGCAGTACTACACTTGATAATTTCCCAACAATATCTGAAAATCCTTTTAAAATCAATTTTTCTAGTTTCAAACAGTAATTTTATATACGTTGGCAAACAATATTCCAAGTTTAAAGAAAATTGATGGAAATCCTTTTTGAGAAAATGAAAAAAAGAACGCAAATTCTATTTTGTAATGTTACACTTATTTGTTTACCGATTTTCATAAAATTTTTGAACATTATATGTAGTTAGAAACACGGTTCACTTTATTGAAGTGACATTTCAGAAGAAACCTTAACATTTCAGCTTCCACAAATAAATTGTCTTGGAAAAACTACAAAAAAAAAGAAAACAAGTGCTACACACTTTTTTGTGTACAGTTACTTTGCGAATAAAAATAAAAAATTGGGAAAATATTACAAATAAAAGTGATAGGCATTTATATATATATAGATTGTATAGGAAGTTTAAAGTAAATCGTTGGAGGCTTTCGCGTCGGAGGAAATTGCGAAAAACAAAAAACGTTCAGCAAAGTTGCATTCTCGATTGATGGATATTCGTCCGAATTCTAATCAGATGTGATGATGAGTATACAGGGGACTTCGACACATTTCCGGTGAAAAGTCAATTTTTTGAACATTTGACATGATCACAATGCTTCCGTTTACAGCAAGAATTATAGTAAGTCTTGAAATAAAGACCAAACCAATATGGTTCAATATTTAGAGGTTAGTAGAATGAGTGGCCAACCAAATGTGTCATGTCACCGTGGTATGATGGGTTAGCGGCCAGCAGAAAGAGCGAAAAAAAAAATTACCTGTAGTGATATGGCCAAACTGAAAAGAAAATTCAATTTAGTATTGGTTTGTTTGTGTACGAGTGTGTGTGTGGTGTTTTTTTTTTAGTGTTGTTGAATATATGTTGGAGTCGTGCGGTCAGCACAGTCCATTATATTATATATGTCGACTTGTTTTGCCATTGAGCACACTGTCTGGCGGTGAGTTACCGCACTACTACCTCATCATTCCACACTGGACAATGGAAACACACTCAGCTCTCCCACATTTCATTCATTCACCTTCCACTTCATTATATGTATATATAACAAAACTTTCATTTTCTCATAGTTTCTACCAGCAATACTGAAAAATCTAAATATTACTTTTATTTAAAAATATATTCCAAATGTACCTGGCATTCATGGCATTTTATAGGGTATGTAATGTTATGTATAATTGGGGGGTATAAAAAAGAAATTCAAAATAGTAAATAATTATAATTTTTAATTTAACTCTTCTCTAAAGGGATCTCGTGAGGTCTGTGTTCATCTGGATTGATTAAAGGATAAAAAATATTTAGAAAATAACCATAAAAAAGAAATACATATAATTAACCAATTTACACTACAAATAAGATCTTATTCCTTAAATAATAGTAAAATAATACTTAAACAGTAACTATATTAATTTGTACAACTTACAATATTTAAGGGTTTTTTAGCTGAAGGTTGGGCCTTAACTCTCGTATAACAAACACCACGACACTCTTTTATAAATTTCCACTGAGCATGATTTTCTTCACCACAACAATTCTGATCCTCTCCTAATTGAGGTTCTCTATATATATGATCCCTCCTCCATTAAAGGGAGAAAGAAAGGGAAATTCCCTTTTCTTGTAGTACAGGTATTTTACCTTTCTAACTGTTCCTATTGTTTCTCCCAACCTTCGTAAAAACCCAGTCTTGGACTTACACTAAGTAAACAACCAATATTACTAGATATTAACTAATATATTTCTCTTAATTCTAAAATAATTTATATTTCTTCCCAAAGGTCTACACATTACAGGTAATATTACTATTTATTAGCAAGGATGGCCCCTTGTAGCTACCGCAAAGAAGAAGTAAATTCCAGCCCCAGGTCTAATCCGTCTAAGATCCACCACAGTCCGAACAAATCGGATCTCAATGAACGATAGCCTAAACATTTCCACAGACATCCTGATCCGACCAAAGGACCTCAATCTAATTTTCTCGCAATTTCCAAGTAATCTGTCATAAGATGTATGGATTTTTCATCCTCTGTCTCACAAACTCTACCAACGAGATCTGGCATGAGATCCATTACACAATGAGGTGCCTCCTTAAACCACCAAGTAAGGGATCCAACCAGTTGGCTGAGAGTGGTCCGTCCAACAACTCACTAATCGTCCTATGAACCAATGACACTCAATGAGCATTTTAGATTCCGACAACCTACTGAGTACATCCGTTGGGATGATTGGTATAATGGTTATGAGCTTGTAACTGGGAGGCTTCTTCTTCGAATCCCAATTTTATATTCGTTTAAATAATGTATGTGGTAAGGTATGTGCTCCCGTCCACAACTCTTCATTTGGTGGTTGGACGATAAGCCCGTCTGAAAAAGTAGATATTATTACTTTACTTTTTTCCATTTTTCAACTTTCTCGATTTTTTTGGTTTTGAGATATTTTGTTCACACATACACACAAACATATACCATTCGCTAAAAATCATTTCATTTTTTTTTTTCGTACTCAGGCGACCTCAAAACATGTTCTTCCGGTTAAAACTCAATTTTGAAAAACTGTAACACGACAATCGCCAAACTTCCTGTTAAGTATAAGGGAAAGTAGAAATGGCCTTTAGAAAAATTCAGTCGAATTATTTTTTTGTATTTTCAACTAATTTTGTTTAAAAAGAAAGTAAGAAGTTTTTAAAAGTATCTTGTCCTTTATCGGCTTTAATTGAAAAATTCGTATCATGCAATATTTTTAGGTGGTTCCAAGAAATCTGAGTCGTTAAAATTCAAATGTCTTTGTTTAATATTATTGGTCACTCTGTACTGTACTCATTCTCTACCCGTCATTGTTGGCACTTGTCCGCCACTCCCTGTATATTTATGTCAGGCCAAATGAGTAAAATTTAAAGAAACTTGGCATTTTATATAGAAAGGGAAAGACGTGTTTCACAGCATATTTTTTTCGAACTCAGGGGACTTCAAAACATATATTTCCTGTGAAAACCAATCTCGAAAATTTGTCACAAACGTTTAACGTTTTCTTACTAGAAGTAAGAGAGTAATATACACATATTATAAATATTTAACTGTTTAGACTCCACGATAGCTGAATAGTTAGAGGCGCGGATTATAAAGCTGAGGTTGGTGGTACTGGGTTCGATCCCCGTTCTTGGCCTTTAATTTGATGTACTAATATAATAAAGAGAAGTATGTTTGCTAATTCGCTTCCGCACATGACGCCTGATCATATTGCACGTTACAGCCCGCCTGACAATACTTCACTATTTTTACTTTACGTTGAGTGGAATTCTCAATCTAAAGAAACCTGCTGTTGTCTAGACCTCTTAAAGAATCTTAACAGAAGTTTTTATTGCCTATAAAAACAACCTATAAATAGAAACTAACTGTAACAGTTATTTGTAACAACTTGTCTCTTTTCCGGGTCATTCTCTTTTCCACTTGATAAGTTTTAATGATCAAGAAATGGCTGAGCTATCAATAGAAAGTTTGGAGAAACAGTCATGATCTTAGTTTACAACATTATTGCGTGATCCAAGAGGAGACATTTTAGAGCTGACTCATTGAGGTCTGTTTACAAGTAGAGGGTGTTTAACAGTGCAGACGACAGTTCTTCTTCGACAATTATGAAATACTATCTTGTTGGCAGTTTAGCTAGACTTTAGGTACTTTTAGGAGACCTATGAATTAGGCATATATTTAAACTGCTTTTATTATAAGATTTGCTAAGGGCTTAGACAGAAGGGGCTGCAGTACGTCATATTTAGATAAAAAATTATAATTCCAGCCATCTTTATTCTATACATAACGCAAACCTAGGTGAATGTTTTGTGAACTTTCCCAGTTTAAAATAAGTTTATCAGTTATAATTGTAATAATCTCACACAGCTATGAATTCTCACGCGACTTTCTCTTACTCCAAGAATTTATTTATGTAAATTATAATTTTTACTAAATTTTGTCTTAGTTTTTATATCTATGGCAGAATCTAAACTTAATAAAATGACTTTTTCGAAGAAACCATAACCTCCTCTCACCCCCCTGAAAACTACTTTAAACGAATTTCCCCGGACAAAATTTCAAACAGAAATGATGGATTTCTATATTTACAGTGAGTGTACCAAATTAAGCAAATTTATTGGTGTTTTTATGGAGAAAACCGCGAAAACTGAAAAAATTGTTCAGTAGATAGATTCTTAATTCTGCTTAACCGATTTTCTTCAAACTCGATATGTTGGAAACATAATATCTAATTCTATTTAATTTTATATAGATGATACAATTATGTAATAAATTAAACTGGCATTTTAGAAGAAAACGTAACCCCATCCTTTCACTAAAAGCCCCCTTAAATGGCTTTACCCAGAGAAATAAATGATCCAAAAAAGTTGTAGCTCTATGTATGTGTAGTTCACACACACAATAAAAAAAACAAAAAAAAAAAAACATCGTTTTAGAGAAAATAGCAGAAAACTAAAAATTATTTTCAGTAAAAACGCATTTCCAGTTATCCGATTTTCTTCAAACTTGGAATTTTGACAACATATTTAATTCTAATTAATACTATAATAGTTGATACAATAGTAAAATAAACTGAAATAGCACTCTAGAGGAAAACCTAACTCCAACCCACTACTAAAATTGCCCTTAAATGGATTTTCCTGGAAAATGTTTCGAATATAAGTTGTGCGGCTTTGCTAAGGCACCAAGTTTCAAAAAAAATTAATCACAAAAAACTGAAAGAAAAAAACTTTCAGTATAGTGGTACTTCCGGTTGATGGATTTTGCCCGAAATCTTCGAATCTGATGCGGTGGTACGAGTAGTACCTAAGCGGAATACTACGTTTTAAGATTCCTATGACTTTTCATTTTTGAGATATTCTGTTAACACACACACACACACACACACACACACACACAGACCAAACATTTTTTCCGTATTTCAGAGGAGCTCAAAACTTGTATTTCCGGTGAAAACTCAAGTTTCATAAATCTAGTACGATCGCAATACTTTCTCTTACAGATTTTATTTTTAATTGGAGTGCTATATAAATCTTGGAAAGATGTAGAACCAGCAATTTACATCATTTAAATTTCTTAAAATATCATCAGATTTCACAAAGTGTGTAATTCCAATTTTTTAATTGATTAATACATAAAAATAAGCTTCATAAATTTTCCATGAATATTAATATTGTAGATCTAATGTCCTTCTCTTGAGCCCGTCTTGTTTTAAATTTGCATTGAATTTATTTGAAGATACAATAAATTATAATTTAAATTTAATGCATTAAAATTTAATAAAACTTTTACTTTTTGAGTATAATAATAAAAGTAAGATTAAATAACGGTAATAAAATTTCTATAATGAAAATTAAAGATAAAAAAGAAAGAAAAAGAGATGGTTTTTTAATAAGAATATGCGAGAAATGGTGAATTCTATATAAATGATATTCCTTTCTTTTGAATTACAGGGAATAAAAGTTCTCTTTTATATATCTTTTTCTTTTTTTTTCTTACTGAAAACTATTTAGTTCTTTAGATTGTGCAGAAGATTCTTTATGCATTTTTTTTTATATCACTATCCTTTGATTAAAAGGTTTTTTTTTTTCCTTTTTTATTTATAATTAAGGACTTGTTCATAAAAACTGAACGATGTCTGACTTTTGTATCTTGGTTAGAATATTCCTCCAATTTTTTCTTTATTTGTAATTTACTTTTTCTTAATGCTGTAAGAGCAGTCACGTGGATTTTCGAAATGTATTTTTCTTTTCTCCGGAAGTAGCTGTTTGGAGATCCTTCGTTTATGAATAATATGTAGTTTATGTATGTTTATGATAATATATAGTGTTCGAAAAAATTAACATTTTTTTCGTAAAGTCGCATTTCCGGTTGATGACTGGCCCGATACCTTTGTGTCAGTTGCAGTGCTGGTACCTAAGCAGAATAGCATATCCTGAGCTATATTCGACTTTTTTTTTCGTTTATCACATAATTTGTTCACAAACGCGCGCACACACACACACATACCAACACATACTTCGTAAGAAAAACCTTTAATACCGTTCGCAAAACCTTTCGTACTCAAAGGAACTCAAAAACATATATTTCCGGCGAAATAAAGAGAAAGTAAAAAATATAACCCTTGCTTGTTTATTTTTTTTTTATTTGAGACTTTATTTTAAAAACTTCGTGGGCCGGTTTGCTTGATAGTTTAAGAATAGTTTCTTGTAGGCTGTTGGATGCTGTTTATAGAAAAGTGTGCACATTGCGCAGATTTTGGGCGAAGATACAGAAGACGCAAATTAGGCTGTCAGATTACGCACTATATAGCATCTGTGATATTCTTTTGCGGTAGATACAGAATAAAATGGAATTGGTGGCGTTGTTCTTTTGCATGATGATAAGTCACAGATCATATTTCCATTATATGTACTACTATTCATTAGTTTCGGAATTGTTCGAACCTTATAGAAAACACAGATAATAGATGTAGTAATCTGTTTTATTTATAAGAAGTAACGAAAATTTTAAATACGGATATATTGTAAATTGTGCCATCAAAAGTGTTCTAAGTTTGCTAGATTAAATAATAATTCAATTAAAATTAAAGATAATAAATCTTAATCTAATATATATTATGTAATTTAAATAATTTTATGATAGTAATTTTTTTTTTTTTAGTTTTAGTTTTGATGTAAGTTTGTGGCATGGCATGCAGCCAACATATTCATCACTTTTTTGACAGCCTCATAAAGTATATTTTTCCCTTCTTTTGCGCTACCATTATTATTTCTTTTAAAGCAAAACTTCTCTAAAATATTACTTATAAATATTAAAAGTTAGAAATCTCAATCAATAAACAAAATTATTGGCATCTATTAGAGCTTTAACAAACACAGATTATAATTAGCCAAAATCAAATAATGATCTTTTAGTTTAAGTTCCTCATGTAATGGGCTCCAAATCATTAGGATTTGTGAAGATCCGAAGAATCAAGTTACTCCGTACCAAGGCCAAAATAGGGAGGGATAATTCGTGTACATAGAGGCGAGCTAGCACTAGAAGAACAGTTTTAGAACACTTATCGACACCAGTCAGTCAACATCATTCTACGTACTTTCCAGTCTCAGCTAGTCTGACTATCTCTTAATTATTCTCTCCTACCATATTCTCGATACCATTCAACAGTGTAAATTCCTTGCAGTTATAATATATTTAATTTTATACAGTGTTCAGTTATCTACCAGTTTATTTCATTACACTCCTAAATTATCTCTAATTCTCTCCCTTTCATTCTTCTAAAAATGTTCCACATTTTGTAACTGCTACTATTTTTTTTACATTTCGCATAATAAGTTCACACACACACATATATATATATATATATGGGCTTATCACTTTTGTTTGCGATATTTTGCCGAGAAAATTAATTTTAATCGAACTCTTTGTCATATATATTACATTGTCATATAGTCATATACAGAGCGTCCAATTTAAACGGGCCACTTTTGAAATAACTCTTAAACGAAGCAAGATATCTAAAAAGGAACATAACGTTTGTTGAAGTATTTTCGCTCTAGTTTATGATGGTGTTAATGTTTTTTGATTTTGCCGCCTTACACCTTAAATCGATTGCTGAAAGTTGCAATTTTATAGTGACCCCCACTTTTTACTACTGTATTGAAAATTATTTAAAAAATGAAGAAAAAAATGCCGTTAATTTCATTACAATATTTCAAACCGGTGCCGAGATATTCAACCATAAAGATTCAATTTTCGTCGTTTTTATCCTATTTTTCTGTTTCGTAAAATAAAATTAAACACGGATTTTCTTACTAATTTATAATAAATAAGTGAGTTCAAATGCTGGTAAAACTTAAAACCTATTTTAAAAACCATAAGGGACTTAAAAATCAGGTAAAACATCATTAAAACAAAACAATTTTCCAGTTTATTTACAAAAATCGATAAAAATATTTCCTGTTTATTCAAAACGACCTCCCCGGTTTAAACGGCACAAGCGCATTCGCTGCCCAACATATTCGGCTCAACATTGCCAATCGTATCAGGTCTGCCAGAATTGCTAAGCAAGTCTTTTCCAGGTGCTTGTGAAGTTGTTGGTTCCTTGGTATAAATTTTTTCTTTGTGATATCGCCGAAGAAAAAATCAAGAGTGCTTAAATCTGGCGATCTGGAAGGTCAGCTTGCCGGTCCCAATCTCCCGATCCAGGTGTTATTAAACATCTCATTCACTTCTCTCCTCACCAATAAGGCATAGTGCTTGGGACAACCATCTTGTTGGAACCATATTCTTGTTCTGACATTCAATGGCACATCCTTCAGCAACTGTTGTAATTCTTGGCGAATAAAAGTAGCGTATTCTTGCTCATTTAAGGTACCTGGCGGAAAGTATGGGCCAATAGTTTTGTCCCCAACCATTCCGCACATGTTCAGTAGCCGCTGGAACGGACGACAGGGATCGCTATGCTGGCCTTCCTGATCGCTAGATTTAGCCCCTGTTTTTTTTTTTTTTTTTAGGGAAAAATTTCTATCTCAAAGAAAAATTTATGTCAGCAACTCCAGAAGCCCTTAGAGACACAATCCAAATCTGCTTAGCAATTCCGGCATACATGATACGATTAGCCACTTCAAATGTTGGTCAGCGACTTAAAGGTTTTAAGTTTTATCAGCAGTTGAACTCTCTTATTTATTCGAAATTAATAAGAAAATCCGCTTTTATTTTAGTTTACGAAACAGAAAAATAGGAAAAAAACGACGAAAATTGATTGTTTATGGTTGAATATCTCGGCAACTGTTTGAAATATTGAAGTGAAATTACCGGCATTTTTCTTCATTTTTTAAATAAATTTCAATACAGTAGTCAAACGTGGGGGGTCAAAAGAAAATCGGAACTTTCAACCACCGATTTAAGGTGTCAGGCGGCATTAAAGTCAAAAAACATTAACACCACCATAAACTAGAGCGCAAATACTTCTACAAACGTTATGTTCTCTTTTTAGATATCGCTTCGTTTGAGAGTTATTTCAAAAGGGTGGCCCGTTTAAATGGGACACCCTGTATATTACTCCCTTAAAATACAATTTAAATTTGTTTTACGGTTTCTCAATGCAAAAATGCAAATAAATTGATTGAAAAACTTAAGTATGGAGAGAAATTATCAATAAAATAGTTGGCAAATGAAGTGTGAGAAAATCGTATTACTGTTCCAATCAGATTTGTTTTTTCTTGGTTTTCGATATGAACAGGTGAACTCTCGACAAATAATAGAGAATCTCTCTGATTATTTAATTCAATATAAAAATGAATTTGTGCAAAATGCAAAAACAAAATAAAATCATTTACCTTGGATCCCAGTCATTGCAATTTTTTTGAATCCAAATCACTCATTACAATTTCTTTGAAACCACTATCACCGCGATTTTTTGATTGGTTTAAATAAATAACCCATAGTTAATTACACAAACGGTATATGTTACGCACTTATATCCAATGTTAAAGCTAAAGCTATATTGTACTGTATATATACATTTGAGATTCAAACTCTTAGAAATCCTCTATAATTAAAGTAATTAAGTTTGACTGGGTACCGTTTAATTATATACACTGTTATATATTCTCACAGATAGGGAGAAGAATGGTAACTTTCTGCCTAATCTAGCAAAACACTAAAAAGATTGATTAAAGTAACTTACAATTCCACTTACAAATTGAGATTAAGTTAGTTAATTAATTTATATTGTGTTTTTTTTTATAAATAAATTATATGAAATATTGTATTATTTTAATTAAAGGTTATAGTTTATAAATGCTAATTACAAGATAAGGAGGAAGGGAGATCAGAAATTTTATGGCGTCTTCTTTTGAATCAGTTTTTTTTTATAGAAGTCTTATTCTGACGATTAACTCAACAACTTGAAGATTGCAAATATCTAATAATCTCCATGAATAGTGCCTTTAGATCAAGAATTCATAGAATAGTTTCCATAATTTCATTATTTGGGAATAATAATTTTATTATTAGGGAGTATAATTTCTTTATATTTAAAGGAACTTGCAAATTTTGTAAAACTGTTTAAATAATCTGTATCTTTTGTGCGACATTGATGGTCATGACATTACTACATGTTCGAGGTCCTCTCGTTTGTAACATCCCTTGCATAACGGAGAGGTCCTCTTCTTTAAGCTAAATTAAGTAATTTGGTGTATGTAAGCACCGCAAATTACTAGTAGCGCTGTTATATGGCTGACCCCTTAAGGAGGGGCCCCCGTACGGAGGTTTTATAGGTCACACTGAGCTTTTGTGCCAGAAGCTCGTTTATCTGAATTACCTTACACTAATTACCACATATTCTAGACGTGGCACCTTATGGGACTTTTGACGTCCGTTGAAGGGAGTTTATGAAGATAATTTTCGATGAATTGGCTGGCAACTTCTTTAGCAAAACTGTTCCACTATTTCGGTTATGTCTTAGGCCGGAATGGTCCCTAATCTACATAAAGCTTACCATAAGCTTTCTTTCTGATATTAGATATCAAGAAGATATCTATATATATAAAAATTCAGCGACCGTATGTTTGTGGCCGCAAAACTCGAAAAGTAGTCGATGGATTGACTTGAAATTTTTACACGACGTTGCATTTCTATTAAGAGTATATACTTTTTATTCCGAAGTTTCCATGGAAACGGGAAATTCCGAGCGTTTTGCAAGATTGGCAGAAATAGACAGAGATGGTGGCGCTCTCTCTGAACCTCTTTCTCAACTACTTAAATGTACCTCTCAACGCCACCAGTCTTGAAGTACCTCACACCAGTCTCGCGCAGTTTGACGCTGCTGGGCGAGTGAGTGATGGTGTTGTTTAATATAATAATATACTTTTTATTACTTTACTATTACCTTTATTTTTTGTTTATTGCATATATGGGAGTACACATAACAGCGTTTTTTCCATTATGTGTAACAGATGATTTTGCAAGAACTTTGATGATGCAGACATTCCGACTTATTATACTTGGAACGCAACACGAAAGAATTTCGAAAAAATGAAGAGAGGCCAAGCAGTAGTTGTACAACCTGGAATATTTTCGTCTACTGCTAATTAATTTCGGCTAAGCAATCATACACCAGAAAACATCAAGTCCAAGAAAAGACACTGAAACTTCTTCAAGAACAAAAGATGGCATTTGATACCATCATACAAGCTAGGGTATTAAATTGAATGTTTTGTTTTCTTGCTGAATCTTTGTTAAGTATAATACTTCTATTTATTTTCCTAATAATTAAAATCAGACTGAGCCTCAGCGAAGCGTGGCAGGGTTTAGCTAGTTCTTGATGTTTCTTGGACTCTTTAATAACAATGATTAGGAATGGGAAAAATTCCGAAATTTACTATTTTTATCAGGGAGCTTTTACTGTCGCTCAGTTTAGAAAATGTTCATGCTGCAGTGTTCTATAGTATTGTGGAGTCAGGTGGACAGCTATTAATTCTACAGAAAACTCGGATGAATTCTTCGATAAGGAAGCTAATTTTTGCAAGTTGTTTATCTGAATCGTACTCACCAAAAACTCAGTTAAAAAGTGTGAAGTGAAAATTGTTTTGGAAAAGGATTTTATTTACTGATTTTTTTTTTGTTTTCACAATTTAGTTTTTCACAATTTTTTTGAAATCAGCTCTCACGATTTTCTTCAAATTTTTGTGCAGTATTTACACATATTTATAGTATCATTGTTATCGTGAAACATTTCCTCAGAAATATTGATTTCAGTAGGATTGATGATCAAGATGCCTCTAAAGTGCGATTTTCTTATACCATACGGTTTTAAAAATTATATAATTAAGAGTAGAATTAAATATGTTAAAAAAATTCCAATATTGAAGACAATCTTTTTCTATTGTTTCCAGTAGTTTGGAAAAAACATTTAATTGAACATTTTTCCTGAAAAATAGGTTTTAAACAAAAGCCAGCTGTTTGGCTTTCCTCCAATATGCCCCTTCAATGGTAGAATGGCCCCACCATTTGTTGGACGTAAGGGAAGTAAGCACTGAGGAAAATAAAATGTGACTTTAAAAAAATTTGTCAATGAAAACTCGAGATTTACATAAAAGAAAATCACATAATTACAAATTATTTCACATAAATTAAATGTCACACAAATTAAATAATTAAATCACAAATAACATATTTATTTAATATCATTTCCAATTGGCCATTTGCTGCCAACCTTCTTACATATCAATTTACTTTTAATATTTTCTTGTATTAAGCTTGCTTGGATTACATATTGACTTATTATTTTCACAAGCTTTTGACTTCCTTAAACTTTGCATTGCCTTTCTTCAAACTTTATCGATTCTTATTTGTATAGTACACTCCTGAAAATTCTTACCCCCCCCCTAATAAAAATGACTTGATAAAACCTGAGCATATTTAACATCACTATTAAAATTTAGTTATAAAGTATCTTTCCAAACATAATATTTATTATACAATATTTTCTAATGTCTAATCATAATTTTAAATAATTCCATTTTGTCATTAAATGCACACACATATAATAACATAACCTTATAACGCGCATACATAATACATCAACAAACAAGTGTCGAGTGTAATAGAAACATTGCGTTGAAGTGAACTCTCTCTACACGAGCTTGGTGAATTTGCTGTGACCATCCAATGCTTGATGAAAATCCGAAACCTGCATATAAGAAATATGCATGCTACGACGGATAAAATACCAGTTAAAAGAAAATCATATAATTATTTCAGCAAAGTTTATATATATATATATATATATATAATATTCAAACTAGTTTGAAACTATTTTAGGTGCATCGATGTTGGATAGAAATTATACTTAAACTAACATAATGTTTAGTTTTGGTGGTTGGTTCCGCAGAGCTGGAAAGCATCAGAGACATTTTCCGTGGTAGCCTGCTTCATTTTATGGTCATCGACCGGTTTTCGGCGTTCGCCCATCTTCAGGATACGTTTTCGAGACAGTGTGGCAACACAGACTTGCACAGAGCAAATTCAGTACACACTCAGTTTCTGCTTCAGTAAATTGAATTTGCTCTGTGCAAGTCTGTGTTGTCACACTGTCTGAAAAACGCACCCTGAAGATGGGCGTAGCCCGAAACCGGTCGATGACCATAATATGACGCAGGCTACCACAGAAAATGTCTCTGATAATTTTTAGTTTGTACTTAAGGGACCTCATATCTAAGCATTTATATAATTCTGTTATAGAACTCTGAAATGTTATTGGTGTGGATGTGTTGTGTTTGTAGTACTAGTTTGTGTAGCACGAGCGGTTTAGTAAAGGGATTGTGTGAATGTTTGAGATAGAGATAGAAATATTAAGAAATAATCAAGAGATCACCACTGTTTTTAAAATAGATATGTTCTATAAGTGAATTTAAGTACTTTTCAATAATACAATAATATGCTTATGTAATATACAGAAACTAGATATGTTTCAACTTATAACTGGCATTGATGTTTACTGGTAGAATGTCTGATTCAGACTGTCCGAAAGAATGACTTCTCTTGTTAGTTCAAATCATCTCCTTTGAGAAGGGCAAAAGACAAAGGTGACAGAGTTCTATGAACTCTTCTTGTAACTGTAGTCTTCTACCTGGGTGTACTCTTTTTGCCAGCGAATGTTGGAATATTCCTGAAATAAATATATTTCTGGCCTCCATCACAACTCCCTCAATAGACTAAAACAGGTTCTGGTACAAGATTTATAAGAAATTCTTTTAAGATAAATAAAGCAGCCCAAAGCAGTTTGTCTGTCTTTTATTATGAAATGAGTGATGTGGTGAGCTCTTGTGGTTAGTTTCGTGAACTTTTCAAAGTTGCAGACAATGTGAAGACTGTTCTCTACTCTTTAAAATTTATATGAGGACTGATTTTGTTAAGCCCCTCATTTTTAATTTCTCTTACCGCTAGAGAGACAGCTTCTAGTTGAGAAATTGGCTGTCGAAATTGAAGCCCTTTCGCCAAATACATTACAGGACGTGACAAAGCATGTAATGCGTAATTGAGTTACGTCTACAGGCTAAGTGATGACGCTTTGATGCGGTTACTAATAAAACTATTTTGAGTCCAGTTTTTGTGTGGAATCTTTTCCAGGTCGTAGTTATCCAAAAAAATCGCAACCTTCTTTTTTGTCCCAGCGATTCTACATCTATGTCGACAATGTAGAATGAAATATTTTAGGACAATTCTTCCTAATTAAACGGATATAATTCATAGAGATTCCCGTCTTTCTGTGTTTTAAATACTTAACAACCATTAACCAACTAATCCAATCTGACCAAACCGGACTAAATATATTAAAATACATACACCGCTTTATTCATTTCATTACAAAATCCTAGGCCATTTTCAATAATGGCTTCAATTTCATATTTCCGACTGGATAAGACATAAAGACCAGGAAAGTCTTCCTTTTATTAAATGAATCTCATCATTTCATGACTAGTCTGGATTATCGTTATGGTAACCTATTAGTCTCTTTTTGTCCTTACCAGTAACAAAAAGAGATAATCCTTTTCTAAGGCTGAAAACGCTAATGAGTCTTATGAATAAGGAGAGATAAACCTGGACTTCTATTGATTGGTTTTGTTTAAAATGATTATAACCTATGAGTGGTTGGTTACTGGAGTAAGTTGATCATTCTTATAAATTAAATTTAAAACTAAGAGTTGTAAAATGTTTTCGAGATTTATGATTTCTCGGAACTTTTTACTTTCTATTTTATAAGATGAAAGTTTTCAAAACGTTTGCAAAAATATGGATGTAGTTTCTTTACGCGTATGTAGTAAAACGATCCTAGTCCCGATAATCAAATTTGTGAAATAGATAAATGGATTTGTATATTATATATAAATATATATATTTATTGATAAAAAAAAAAGCCTTAAAAAAATTTGAATGATAACTTTGTTTAAACAAAAATGTAAATCAATTATGGCGGCCTCATCTTTTACGCCCCACTTTTTTTCTCCATATAAAATTAATAAGTTAAGTGCTTTTCATATGAATTTAAAACAGATGTACATATAATCCTCTTTCTTGATTACATAACAATATAATCTAAAATATTCAGCCGCTTACAAGATCTCTCCCATGCATGCATAATGCATCATCCCTTATGAGGAGGTTGTATCAGTTTTTTGTAATTGTATTGTATTTATTTCAACAAGTTGTTCGTTAAATTTAGGGGTTCATATATAATAATTTTTTACATTCTTATTGTGTTAGTGGCAAATTTACAAAATTGAATTTTCACCAGGAAATAGGAGTTTTACGAGAAAATCTGCTGTGAAGATTCGATTGGCAGACGGGGAGGGGGAGCCTGCGAAAGCTGATACGAAACATTCACTCATCTTTTTTATTACTGCAGTTAAAACAATTATAAAATTGACAGTTTTCTTCAAACTTAAAAATTTATTTATTTGCTCTGTCATAAATATGGAAGTCGTGTAGGGTGTTTGACTTACCAAAGTACAGCAGTTGAATGATTGATTACATTGTAATTCAGAAGATTGCGCCAATGTCGAACAAATAATATTTGAATTGTTACAAATAAAAGAAATACGTTATATCTATACAATTAACATTCCAAATACGAGAAAGAAATATCGGAGCCGTTTACGGGAAAATTCCCAAAAAGCTCAAAAAACCTGTACTGTAAAAATACACTTCCAGATTAAGAGTTTTTCTTTAAAATTGGAAACCTATCATTATTCCTTATTCATATTAATATTGTGTTGGTAACAGAACCTTGGTTTTTTTCTGAAGCAGAGGAAAATTTAAAATTGCTGGCCCCCAAAATCCAAATTTAATAGGGAAAAATTCTTCAATTATAATGCTAAGCATTTATGGATGTACGTAATGTACGACATTTAAATAAAATCGTTGAATTTTGACTAAAAAGCTTTATTTTCAGATGTGGTAGATTTCCGGTGAAAAGTTTAATTCGAAATTTAGATCCGCTCTAATTCTTACAAGTGTAAGAGAAACCAGAAATGTAAGAAAAGTAAAAATTCGAGTATTGAGGGAATTTTCTCAAAAACAGTTCCAAAGATTTCCTTTAATTTTTCACTGTTAATAGCACTTACAGAATAAACTTATCACTTTTATTGTAAACATTTTGCAAGGAAAACTTGATTTTTTTAGGGAGAATTAAGAAGGAATCTATGTCGTTAGGTTTACCTCTAAACTGCAAAACCATATTTAGATACGTCTATACACTCTGAAAAACCAGCTATGTAATTTACATCTTCCAATGCATTTATATGAAGTATTTAACACTAATTAAACATAATTACAAACTTAAAAGTTGTAAGAAAATTTGTTAATCAGAACTATATAGTAATTGCAGTTAGAATGAGCTGTGTGTATGTTTCACACCAGATATTATACTAATATTAATTGCTTACTTTTGTTATTAATTTTAGAATGAATTGCAGCATTTCCGGTTTTTTGTTATGGATCCAAGGCTTGCTTATTGCATCCCTATGCTTGCTTAATCCAATTATTTATCCAAATGTTGGAATAAGTCAATTTTGAGTAACCTTGGACTTGTTATAGATTTTTTTTTTTTTTTTGTAAGTCGTTTTTAGTAAAATCCAAATATACAAACCGAGGTTTTCTTTGTTACATTCCCTTATTCCCAGTAAAAAAAAAGGTAGTATTCCAATCGTCTAAAATTCCGAAATCCATTGGGTTTTTATCGGAACTACAAGCTTTGATATCCATGGAGTACGAAAAAATAGTTTTTAGCAAATAATCTGTAGTAAGCTCAAATTTAGTATATCGTATATCTAGTATCACCGAAACTGACGGGGAGATTTCGGGTAAAATCCATCAACAGAAAGTATGTCTTTACTGAATGGTATGGCTTTTCAGTTTTAAATTTTCTTGAAAACGTTTCAAAGATTTTCTGTAAACTTCCTTTATACTACCCCTAAACATAAATACCTATTCCCGCAAAAATTTATCTTAAAATAGTTCTGCAAAATTATTTGAGGTTAAATTTTTTAATGTTACATGCGGTTGGTTCAGTGTTATTGTCGCTCTGTTCTGGACCACATTCTAACACTCTTACTCCTTTTTGTACTCCTAGATATTTGTTGCCCTACACAACGTACGTATATACTTATGTTTGGACAAATGAGTCAAATTTTATAGTTTAAAGAAATTTTCCCTTTTGTTATTTTAACAATAGTGAGAGGTCTCACTATTGCTTCGTGTCGTGTGAATGTGTCACACGAGATTTTTTATTTTGTTTTATAAACTTTTTCCCCCACATTTTCCAATGTACTTCATGTTGGCGATAGATGAAGGAACACGTTTATTTTTTTTTGTTATACCAACGTCTTTCTTACGTTCTATTTGCGTTCACTGATAAACATCTAAGTTCACATAAGCATGCACGCACCCGTGCAAACGACATTCCGGAGGATAAAGTTACCCAGAGATAACAGTTCCTGAACGTTGCCCTAGTTGCGCTCGTCTTTTGAGAAGTAGAAAACTAGAAGAGGTTCAGTGGTGTTACTAAAAATAAATTAATTGAAATAATCTAGCGTATGTTTTGAAATTAGTATTTGATTGCGTAATTTTAGTGCAATATTTTTACTCTTCACAACCCACACTCATTTTCCTATGCGGAATAATTTGATGATCAAATGGACAGTTGAAAAAAAAGACGAACATTATATATATATCTCTGCTTTATCGGACGCCCCCGATCCGGATGCAAAAGTTATGTGTGTGTTTGGTGGGGGGGGGGGCAGTAATAATCTACAGATTCTCCAAAACCAAAATTTAACTGACATATGACATTTTTATGAAAATCGTGAACAGTTTGTTTTGGTGTAGAATTACTTAATTTTCTTTTAATATTGGCCAACTCTTTCGGTTTTGATTAGAGATACTAAATAGCCATCACATGAGAAACAAAGAGAGCCATATTCTTTTTCCGAATTTCCCTATTCCAGAACTTGTTGTTTAAACTGGCGCCTCCAGGAAAAATTGCTCATAAGTTAAATGTGAACATTAGAATGAAGGCACGTATTGTTCAGATGTGGGTCCGTCGAGGATTTTAGTCATATAATTATGGAGTGCGCTCAATTCAGTACGTAAAATAAAATAATGTTTGATGCATTTAGCAAGAAAAAATTAATTAGTCCATTTTCATACAGCTCAGTATAAGTGAGAAGGAAGTTCATGTATCTATTTATAATTTTTTAAATGATATTCATGCATTGATCTGATTAAGATTTTAGGTTAATATAGCGAAAGCTGAATAAAAAAAAAATGAAGACACTCATCAGCAGGTATTTATCAACTGCCGTGGTCTATTACCTTATATCTTGGTGCCCACCAAGGAACAAGGCTTGATAGAGTTCGAATTTTGATGGGCTGCATGTGATAAGCACGCGCAGCAGATTAGTTCTAGCTTTAGCTTCCAAGGTTTGCTACAAACATAGCTCCCCGCTTTTACTCATGATACTAGGTCTATACAACTTTGCTCTCACAGTAATTTTCGCATTGATTTATATTACTCGACTAATACAAATGAAAATTGGTGTGAGACACTCACACACTATCTGTTTCGCGCTACATTTTTTTTTTTAATTTAAGGCGCTTCAACATCTATGGTCATTGGCGCCCGGAGCCTTGTAAGAGCACTGCTGGCCTCCGGTTTCGTTACAGAAAACACTGTCCATCACCGGGCATTGAGCTGTAGGGGAAGGAAAAAATCTAAGGGCAGCACAGCTGGAACTGAGCCCGGGTCGTACGCATGGGAGTCCAGTACGCTAACCACTGAGCTAATCTCTTCCCTTGTCACTGGCTATTAATACAATTATATATAAAATGAGAACTTTTCTTTAAACTTCAAAATTTGTGCATTTTTCTTAACATAAACAATAAGATGTAAGAGTGTATCTGCTAAATAGGCAAATTATAGAAGTGATTAGATTTGGTCCAGAAGAATGAGCCAATAATATTGAAACAAAACATTTGAAATTTAAAATCGCAGATTCCTTAGAAAATCTTGAAAACAATTATTTCCAGAAAACTGTTAAGAGATGAAAGCGATTGGTCCTTATATGTGCAGTTAGTATTCCAAGTTTACAGGAAATTATTACAGACACTTTCGAGAAAATTCCAAAAAACTCAAAACCCTATTCTGTAGGGTTACAGTACCGATTAACCAATTTTATTTTAAATTTGTAATCTAGAAATAATTCTAATAATATTATGTATGTTATATTGAAGTAATACTTCAGGGGAAATCCTTAATGGCTACTGTTTCCGTTAGATACGCCTGAAAAAGCAGTTTTCCCGGGAAAATGTTTCATATAAAAGTGCAGACAGTTTAAAGAAAATTGTTCGAGAAGATCGCGAAAAACTGGAAAAAAAAGAAAAATGTATTTCGATTGATTGATTTTGCCCGAAACTGTGATGACCTGAAACGATGCGATGGAATATCAGGTTTGAGCTTCCTCTTACTTTTTGGTTTTGCGTTATTTTATTCTCACACACACAGGGCATTCGCTAAAAACATTTTGTTCGTATTAAATATATTTGACGCGATCAATTTACCCCCTAGTACCCCTTTTTAATAGTGTAAGAAAAAATAATTATAGGTATCAAATCTGTGATTAAAAAACAATTATAAATTTTCGAAGGTATTTATGTTGTTACTTGTTCGTGAACTAGGCCCATACTCGATAAGAAATGATAAGAAACCCGAAAAAAATCAAGTTTAGAAAATATCTCATGTGTCTATGGTTTCTCGGACGTTCAAGAGACATTGTATTTCTTTTGTCAACTTAGTAAAGAATTAAAGGGGAAACTATTATATTTGTATACTGGGCTATGTATATTATTGTTTATTACAAAGGAATTCGGCGTTTTTCTCAGCTTGTTTAAAAATATTCTTAAATAGATCTGAGTGATTGAATCCGCGTGCAGAAAATATCACAGATTATTCTTTTCCGTTATGGCTTGCTTCATTTTGTTGTCATAAAGGTTTCGTGCGTTCATCCATTTAGGATGTCTTGATGAACAGGAAGTTAGCATAACAGTGCAGTGTCACAATACCTACTTATACAATTAAATATATTAAATACCTACATTATTTAAATAAGGTATGAATAAGATATAGGCTATTCCCAGAAGGTTACGGATTCTAATCCAGCAGTGCTGCACTTATATTTTCTGTTCCTAGGACGGGCAGCGTTTTCCGTAACGTAGAGAACACTAATCGTAGACCAGCAGTGCACTGAGAAAGCTCCGGGGGCACAATAGATTTTTCTGGCCTCAGTGCACTACCGTTTATAAGAATCTAAGATTTATATATCGGCCTACTTTATTACTGCTTCCCTCTACTGAGTTTGAGGTTTCTCGTCCACTCAGTATTGCTGAAGAACATCTTAAATAGGACACAGGTACCAGCTGGTCACGGAGATCTCGCTTAGTTGCTTACTTATATAGTCATATAAACTTTGACACAATTTTAAATTATCTGCTACAATTTATGATAGCTCTGTGAAATGATATTGTATTTCATTGCAAATTCTGTTTAGTTTAAAATTCAAGCCGTAATTTCATATCCAATAATAAATGTGCAACAATAGTTTGGACAATCTTGGACAGATTTATTACAGTCATACAGTCATTCGAGCTACACTCTCGCTCAGATATACTTGTATAAGGACTCTAATTAAACTGGCATCTAAATCAAGAATGTTGGTTATAAATATTCAATTTTCTATATAATATTAGAATTAATTGTTGTTGTTTTGATTTAATATTTGTTATAATTGTTATTGTCTGTTTTCCTGTAAATTTACATCTGCGATTCTCATTTACAATTGCAAGTTTACATCATTTTATAATAATTTAATATGTAATAAGAAACGAGTTTATAATTTACAATTATTTTACTTTCTCTTAATCGTATTATATTGCGATCGTGTCACATTCACGGTATTGAGTTTCCACCGGAACATACTATATTTTGAAGTTGCCCTTTAAGCCCGAAAAAGTGGTTTTTAGAAATTGATCTTTTCTGACCATTTTGTGGGTCTGCGAACAAAATATCTCGAAAACAAACAAATCGCAGGAACATCTGGTATTATATCCGTCGAAGCATGCCTATTCCATATGTTCCTGACCGGTTTCGGATTTTGATCCATCGTCAGAGCAAATTCACCACGTTCTGTTACACTCACACTTCTTGGTTTCTTGGTTGCATATATGTGGGGAAGCTTATAAAGTTACGGTACTACACAAAGTTATGTAAAGTTATGTAAGTTTACACACATAGTAGTAACATAACTTTATAACCTCCCCCACATATATGCAACCAAGAAACCAACAAGTGTGAGTATAATAGAAACATTGCGTTGAAGTGAATTTACACGAACTTGGTGAATTTGCTTTGACGATGGATGAAAATCCGAAGCCGGTCAGGAACTCAAACTTTGTATTTGGTTTTGATATTACTATCGCATCTGACACGAAGATTTCCGGCAAAATCTTATTTTCTTATGCGGACGGAAGAACACATGGCAGTATCTCTTGGTGTATAGACCATTGTTTTCCAGAAAAAGGTTTTATACTATTCTTTGTTGTGTTTTGGAGGAGAGGGTACGTAACACTAATTTGAAAGGTGTTTGTATCTGCTTGTTCAGTCAAGCTCGTTGAAGGCGCTAAGTTAGGAAGAGCTTTCTTCTTTGAAGGAAGTCCTTCTAGTCTGGGTGTTCCAGGTCATAAGAAAATTTTTGGGAATGAGGATGTGGATAGGTTTGCTAAATTATGCGCCTCTTAGACTTTCAATATTCCCGAGCCTGCTGTTGGTATGCCTTCAGGTACATGTCTGTCAAGCTTCCAGGTATGGTTAACTTCACAGCATTCATCCGTATGGATGAGGCCAGTGGATTTTCGGCAGTCTAAGCTCATTGGTGGTCCAGACAGAGCTATTAGAGTGATGTTAATCTTTCAGGCATGATTGGATCCTTCACTGGGCATTGTGTTTTAAGTAGAGTCTGACTGCTTTTGTAGAGGTTGTGAGACATAGGAGGCAACACCCATCAATCATATGACAGATTGCTTGGGTATTGAGAAAATTAGATTCAGGACTAATCCAGGTGTTTCATTGAACAGGATGTGGTTCTTTCTGTGACTTATGGAGTCTTATTTAGCGTGAAATTGGTAGCTCATATTCCCTCTTAAATTAAAAATATATCGCAAAATTTTTATTGTATTCTTCAACTTATTGAATTAAACATAACGTTAATAGAACATCACGAATTGGACATTTAATAGCGTTACAAAATTAGTTTGTGGTAAGGTCAGGTGTGGAATAAGGTAACCTGCCACATTGACCGCAATTGGTTTGAGAGATATTGCATTTAGATAGTTGATTCCTAAAGGATCAATATTCCAGCGAACAGCCACAAAACACAATGGGCACTACTGTAATCTTTGTGTAGATGTGATGGGAGAAAGAGAGAGTGAGTGACACAGTCCTCAGTATCTTTTCAATCTACGATTGTATCCTTCAGGAATATCACATCTGAAAATATACAATCTTTCCTTTAGTACTTTTATTTAACTTTATTCCAATCGTACGATATTTTATTGCATTTCACTTTTGTTTTACTTCCATATTGTAACTTTTATTCAACTAGATCGTTGATAAAAAGAGATGAAAAAAAAAAGAGTATTCGAATATGTTATAGTCAATAATTCCCAGAAGTTTTAGAATTGGGAAAGTTTTGCAGTTTAGGGAGATTTTATTTGGGACTAGAATAGTAGTACTCAATAATATAATTTGATCTTCTTTCTGATTCATCAGTCTCTTCGCCAATTTGTGACGTAAGCATTTCAAGATAGAAAGAATGAAAGAGAAAAGATGATCTTCAGCATTATCGTGGTTGAAGATAGAGAAGGGACAACTGAGAAGGCAATGATTTGATTTAAGTCTTGGTCTACTTATATTTATTACTAAAAAATCCTGAATATTACTAAAAATTTGGCCTACTCATCAACCAAAATAATCATAAATTATTGGAAAATATGATAATATAAAACAATGAAAGAATATTATTACTAAGAGAAAGTAATAAAAATTACAATTGCAATAAATAAATTTCATTGTTTATATTAATTTTCTATAAATATAATTCAATTTTATGTCAAGAAAATTATGATAAAATTAATTTCCTTTATAATTCCCATTGTATGATTAACGGGCGATGATTTATTTGCATAAAGGTAATATAAATGGCCTCTTTACTGCTTTAGCAAAAGGTAACTTTAATCTATCTCTTAATTACATTTTAGTTTTCCACTCGCTAAATCTAAATTTCATATTTAACTAGCCATCTGTTGCAATTAAATTCCACATATTATTGTGTTATTTGCATCCAGCCTTGTATAAAATAATTCATAGCAAGTAATCACTGAAAATAAAACACTGAAAACGTCTGTTAAGCGATTGCAGATGGGCGATTATGTCAGATAGATAAATCTTTTTTATTTACTTTTATTGCAACCATGTCAATTTTTTTTTTGAAATTGAGTTTTAACCGGAACTACAGATTTTTAGGTCTTCTTGAGTAGGGAAAAAAAGTCTTTAACAAATGGTCTGTATGTGTTATATTAAATGCAAAAATGTAGAAGGCTCAAACTTCATATTCTGTGTTAGTTGTATCTAATTACTTTTTCACTTTTCTATTTAAATAATTGCTAGTTAAATCGCGTAGTAGAAAGTATTGCAAATGATGAAGGTCACATTATTATTGATGCAAATTGTGATTATTGATAAGTTGAATACCATTAGCAATATTACATTATTAAATTGTTTTATATAAATTATTATTATTGTACCAAGCATGAGATGAAATAAGTGATTCATGGAATTCATATTAAAAACGGGACTCATTCATGGTAATAGTATTAAGATGATGGAACTAAATTAGGGTCAAGGGCAAACAGAAGGCTTTAACATGGTACCACTTATTGTTATCATTTATAAATTTTTACATTTTTAATAAACTGGATTTCTTCTCCTTTTTTTTTTCTATTGATATTTATGATGAGAATATTAATATAATGAGCTAATAGCTGTGTTTTAAAGAAAATACTATTTCATTGAGTAAACAACAAAAGTAACCACCAGGCAGCGTGCTCTAAAACAAACACTTTCGGTGAATAATACAATTTTTCCCACCATTGTCCTAGTTATTCTGCACCATTTTGTCGGTTGAATTTCAAATTAGTGTTGATATTTTTGTACGAGTTGTGTAGAAATAAAACAGAGGGGAAGGGTTGGGGGCAAAAAAAAACAAACATAGAGGATTGTTTGCAAATGAAGCAAGCATAATTTATATGCTAATGCATTAATTTAATTAAAATAAAGGTAATATAAAGCTATAATTATATTATATTTTATGATTACATACATTTACATCTGCTGTGTTATATATTATTGTAGTATATTTCACCGTTTCCAGAACTTTTTCCGACCGCGGGCCGGTATTTTCTGGTATTAATCTGGGGATCTAGGGTTCGAGTCCCAGTTCGCTTAAATTCCTACCACCTTGTGGGTTCAGAGATAGAATTGTGTAAAAGGCGACTAGGAGACAAACGTCCGATGATCCAAATACCCTTTCATTTCAACCTAACTCCTGTTCCCTGCACCTTTTCCCTTTCTAATTTCTTATCACTCCATGTTTGGGTGAGATCGATAGCTTAATGAAAGCAGCTCATCAAGGGGAGTTAGGTTTGTGCAGGTTTTTGCGTCAGATCAACTCCTCGATCAACACAAAAAACTTACTTACTTACTTAGTCGAACTCCCTTCTACTGTTAGGTAGAAGCTGCCCCCATTCCCATCTGTCCTGG
Organism: Triatoma infestans; assembly: GCA_011037195.1. Lineage (NCBI taxonomy): Eukaryota > Metazoa > Arthropoda > Insecta > Hemiptera > Reduviidae > Triatoma > Triatoma infestans. The sequence goes on along the minus strand of JAAEAF010004467.1, from coordinate 46,465 downwards.
CAGAAACGTTTGGCATGGTTCCAGGATATATTCTTCTCACGGCATGCTGCCATGATGTTGTCTTGCCATGCCAGTCTTTTCCTACCTCTTGGTCGAGTACCCGAAATCTTCGCTGAATATACCCTTTTAGGATATCGGCAATCATTCATTCTCTGATCAGGGGTTTTTAATAATTTCCTGGAGGGGAATTACTCCGACCACAGCTGATTCTGGTGCTACTTATCCTATCTGCGAGTCTTTCCGGCTACTTTTCCCAAATATTTCATTTCTATGGTCTGAAGCTGATTCGTCCATTTCTGAAGCATGGCCCATGGCTCGTTGCTATAAGTTATAGTGGGGATGTAGACTGTTTTATAGACGGCCATTTTTGTACTTTTTGCTACTTCTTGCTTGCTGAGGAATTTCTTATTCATTGAATGATACAGCTGCCGGCTACACCAATTCGGCTATTTATTTCTTCCTTCAGCTTGCCGTCTTCACTGGCATGAGAGCCAAGGTACTTAAAAACCTGCTCCACATTCTGAACTCCCACCTTTAGATCCAGCATGGTCTTTTCTCACGAATTTACCATAGTTTTGGTTTATGCGACATTGATCATGAGACCTTGCTTCCTTAGCACTTCATACCATATATTGAGATGCCAAAAATATATTGAAATACCAAAAAAAAAAAAAAAAAATGGGAAACGCTAAAAAGATTAAACAAAAACTCGTTGGGAAAATTCCTAACACAAAAGAGAATAATAATAATAATAATAATAATAATAATAATAATAATAATAATAATAATAATAATAATAATAAAAGGCTTCAAATGAACCTTTCTAAAATTTTAACATAGAGTACGTTTTTTGGGAGGCACCTATTTGGTTTCCCACATGAAAAAGCGAACGAACGTTTTCTCGTAGCAGGGTCTTGGTGAAAGGGGTTTGTGTGGGGTTACGGGGAAGGGGTTAGTTTGGTGTTTTGCGGGGGGGGGTTTCTATGGAGGTTGAAAAACGTATTCTATGCATGATGCAATTCTCATATAACAGATACCGTTTGAAAAAACGACAAAAGAAGACTAAATGATTTCATTTTTCTAAAGGTCAAATATGAATATTCCATGCTTCTATCAAATTTATTCTATTCATAAAATTTTAATAGTACAAATAAAATAAAATGGAAACGTTTTTTTGTATAAATGTCGGTTTATAGTCAATCGATGCTGGATGATTGATGAGCGTTCGATTAATGATGCAACAACAGGGGAAAGCTAGGTTGAAAGGAAGTTACTCTTTATATACTTGATCTTGTTTTTTTTTTTCTCCTGTTTCCTGGATCAGCTTACTAGTATTTCAGGAATCAGGAAGTTTTCCATCAAAATTCAGTTATTAGGAATCTCGGTCGTGAAGTTTTTCCATTAATATTTTATTTAAAAAAGAAAAAAAGGGGGAGGGGAATATGTGGTGTAACCTTGAATTTTGAGGATCATATAGTTACTTTCGTATTTCTAGTAAGCAATCTAGTTACTATTATGGAAACTTAATTGGGTTTAATTACGTTGAAATTAGTATCACTGGTCCGCGGACCCCCCCAAAAGTCAATTTTCTCAGAAAAATATTTCAATTAAAAGTGATAGGCATATAGATAGTATACGAAGTTTAAAAAAAATCTTTAATGCCCTATTCGAGAACATTGCAACAAATTCAATAAAGTTGCAACTTCTGGATGATGGATTTTAACCGAAACCTTCGTGTCAGATCATATTTTATTCACACAACACACACACACACACCCACACACACACACACACACACACACACACGCAGTAAAAAACATTTTTTTTCCTCAGAGGTTTTCAAAACATGTTTTTCCAGTCTCAATTCCGAAAATAATGACACGATCGTAATACCCTCTTATTAGGGCATAAGAGAAAGTAATAATTTTTGCAATGGATAAGAAATTTATTAAATTATGTATTCATTAAATTTTATTAAATCTATAATAAAGTAACAAAATTTAAACAATAAAAAAATTTCAAATATGTCTGCATTAAAATCCAGAAAGTCACTGTCTAACTGAGTAAACTCCAAAAAAAAACAAAAAACAAACAAACTTAACACTTTATGCAAATAACAACTTTGTTGGGCTGTGCTACTGAGGAAATAGCATTTTCGTATAATGAGGAAAATTTAATAAGATTTTTTCAAACCAAAAAAAAGAAAAAAGGAAAGTGTTTTAAGGAATATAATATAAAACAATTTTATAAGTTTCGCATAAATTAGAGAACTTTCTAGATTATCTGTAGATTTTCAAATATTACAGAGAGTTTTCAGAAAAGTCTAAAAATTCAGAATATATAATATATATATCAATTAGAGTAAACTATATTTTCAGTGGACTTGGTATATCGTAAAATTTTGTGTATTTTTCACAATTTTATTTTAAATTCCCTCTTATGTGTGGTGGTATCTTTCCAAGTTCAACTGTAAGATCTGACGGTAAGAGGATCGGTTTCCATCCTGTCTGGGGGAAATGGACTAGCCTCTTCTTCAAGAGGTCAGCCCTTCGGTAATTCCAGTTTAATCGCATGTGTAACACTCAAACTAAAGACTGGAAGAGCTTTCTTCTCTGAAGGATGTGCTTCTAGTCTGAGTACCGGGTCACATGGGAATTTTTGGGAATGAGGAGGTGGATAGGTTTGCCAAATTAGGAGCCTCTCTCCATTTCATTGACCCCGAGCCAGCTGTTGGCCTATCTTCTGGCACATGTCTTTTAGGATTCCAATCATGGACAGCTTCACAGCATTCATCCTTATGGATGAGCTCAGTTGGTGATCGGCAGTCCAAAATGCTCATCGGGGGTCCGGACAGGGCTATTAGTGATACGTTGCTGTGTCTTTCACAGAGCTCTCTCAGGCATCTGGTTGGATCCCTTACTGGATATTGCGGTTTAAGGAAGCATCTCTACGAAATGGGGCTTATGCCGGATCCATTTTGTAGAGTCTGTGAGACAGAGGAGGAAACACCCATCCATCTTATGACAGATTGCCTGGGTTTGAGGAAATTAGGTTCAGGACCTTTGGACGGAGCAGGACGTCTGTGGTATAGCTTAGGCTATTTCCCCTTAAGGTTATTGTCCGATTTGTTCAGACTGCGGTGAATCTTAGATGGATTAGACCCGGGTCTGGATATTTGTTCTAGACCCGGTTTGTTTTGTTTTTCTTGGGGTAGCTATATTGGATAGCGTAGGGTTTGGTCCCGCTCCACAGACAAATAATAGTAATAATAATAACACTCAAACTGACATCCTCACACTTCACAGAATACTAATAGGTTTAAATGATTGACTACCAATTTTTCAGTCAATATACCAACACTCCCCTCTCCCCACCGGATCTTATACCATTTATAAATCTTTTCGCCTGGTAACACCCTTTCGTGCCCCGCCAGTGCTACTTCAGCTCCATTTTTCTTCATTGTGACATAGTCCACTTCTCTAACACAACATTGCTTAGTAGCGGTTACTGCTGGCTCAAGAGCAGAAAATGGTAGTGTGGATTCCACCTTAGCCAACTTGTCCGCCCACTTATTGCCTATATCCGGAAGAGTTCCACCCTGCTCCTTAGAGCGAACCCATTAAGTCTTCTCTACATTCACCCACTAATTAGAGCTCTGGCACAGTTTAATCAAATCCTTTGTACAGCTTGACTATCAGAAAATATCCTCATCTCTTTAACCACTCCCTGCCCTCTTCCACCATACAGCAACATTCAAGGATATCAATGTCCTCAGTATGGAAAATAGTGGCCATCAGCCCTAAAGGCCACCAAGCTTCTGCTCCAGACAGACCAGCTGCCTTCAGTGTGGAGCCATCAGAATAACAGCAAATACTGCCACTATGTTTTTCTCTTAACCATGTGAAATATTCTACTTGTATAATAAATAAATTTACAAGTACTATTTTTTAATTATAGGCTTTATAAAGTGACAGTTTTTAAATGAATTAAAAATCTAAAATATTTTCAAAGTAGGCATCATTTTTCATTTTAATATTGGCATATTTGAGTTTAATCTCTCACCACTTTGATTGATGGTGTTTTTTTTTAAAGGTTATACTCTATACTTTTCCGTTGCCTCAGCTGTCAGTTTTGAAGCTCAGTTGCGGGTAATAGTTGCATGTGAATATACCTAAACATTCATCTTTTAGATCATGACATATCTAAGTCTAACAACACGAACAATACTTTCATGACACTTCCTCGAACAGTTCATCACTAAATTTTCGGGCCTGTTGATGTTGGGCAATTAATTGGGTTTAGTGTTCCGCACAGACAAAAAAACATGATTTGCAACTTCAACATGCATGTAAGACGTAAACTAAACTAGAGCCTAAACAAAATTGGATGATAATTAGATGAATGACTTCAATATATTATTCTTTTCGTACAAAAATAAAGTTAATAATAATTTATGTTCATTCATATTTCAGTACAGCTGCTATATTCGTCTTCATTACCAGCGCACCGCGAAAGGAAATAAAGGATGTTATAAATAAAACATTTTCTCAGATGTAGTACTTGTATTTATTTATTTATTTTAGTTTATATAAATAATGAACAACATAAACCTTTTGTACTGAGATCTACATTATTTACAGTGAAGTTATTCATATCTATTCCCAAATGTAATCATCTACTTTAATGTATATAGTAACAAATTACCATAGTTTTATAACAAATTTAAAATTTGAATTTAGTTGTAATTCTTATTAGTTTAATTTTTAAATTATAATATATGGACAATGATGGATATTGTACTTTAATAAATTAGATGGTTGGTTTATTTTTTAAGGAAAACATTAATTTGCAAAGTTACATAATGTATATTGTGTATATTATACATTATGTAATAACGATATAACGAGCTAACGATATACAAGCTAATGAAGTCCCCCGGTGATGTTTAATCATCTGAATTTATATTAAGTTTTTTTTATTTTGAGGGGAGTGGTTGGATTTTTATTTAAGGTGAACTTCCCCAACTTTATGTTCATTATGAAGTAGGGCAGGAATGTTAACTTTATTCTAAGTGTTAATTAAGAAATAATTTTTAGGAATTTATATTAAAAAATAGAAAAACTGGAGTAATTAAAGCATTATTAATTTGTATTTCCAAGGACTTTTTATTTTCTCTTTTAACCCTGCAAGAAAAAAAAAAAACTGATAAAATTCTTTATAATTACATTACCTGATAATGGCAATGATGGTATTAACCAACAACTAAATAATCAGGAAGATGTAAGAGTGGCTACAAAATTAAATTCTATGGAACTTAAAACATTTAATTGTAATTTCTTTGATTCTCTGTATTTGTACATTTTTTTTTTTTTAGAGTTATACTGAACTTAATATTTTTGCCTATGTTGAATAAATCCAATTAGTTGCGTACATTAGTTCCTCCTGCTAGACCTGGATTATAGTGAGTAGGTGTTGTTAAGAATATATTCCTAAAGATGTGGTTAACCTGCTTCGTCTTTGAAGTTTAATAATATTATGTAATTCGGTTTTCTCTTGAAAATTGTTTACAAGGCAAATAGACTTGCGGTTCAAGGTGAAGTCTGTGTGAATTCCTGGTCTGAGGACTGGAAAAAGAAAATATAATGAAAAATATTAGTTCCAAGATACGTTAATAAGGAATGGAAGATCTAAAGCTCTAGGGAAGTTATGGAGTATTTGGAATATGGTACGTTAGTAGCCTTGCTGGGAAATAAATGTTTTACCCAAATATGTTATGGGAAGAAAGAGTAATGCTAGATTCATTTTAGAAATAGATTGCTGAGTGAGGCAAAATTGGTTATCATCATTTCCATAATCAATAAACTATATTGACATTTTTTAGGGAGAATTTCTTATTTGAATTGTTACAGCAGCGATTATTGCATATAAGTAATACGGTTGCCTGACTCTGATAATTACAACTCAATGCATTTACTAAATAAACAAGAGGATAAGCTTAATTCATTTGAAGTGATAACACTTCTTAATTAATTATTCGGAACTAATTGCTCTCTTCATCTGTGAAAAGGAGATCGCCAGATCATTGGCGCCTTAAGCCCATGGTAGGATTATCTGGGATGATAAATTACGAATAAGAGCATTAGAGTGGGAAGGATATGTCAAATGGTATTTGTTATATCGGGTTTAGAGGCAATCTTACTTACAAAAGGAATTTCTAGGTGTGTATGAATGGTAAAATTTGTAAAACAATGGAGCTTAACGATGGTGCGAATGATTCTGGACTGAAGCAATTAAATACTTCGGAGATTGTAACGTTTTGTTGAACTCATAATAGTTCAACGCCCTAAAATCTAGGTTTTATTATAGTCAAGTATATGAGTCGTTTGTTATTTAGTAAGACTTATGATCAGTGGTCGAGTGATCTTTTGAGTAGGCGGTAACGTTTAAGCTGTTAAGTCAGTTATGTGGATTCAAAGTCAAGCAATCTAAGTTTAAAGAAATATGTGGAAAAAAACAACGCGAAACCTGAAAACTACTTTAGTACAGTAAAATATATTTGTAGAAGAATATTATTATTATCATTATTATTATCAATGGGTGCCCGCAGGCGTGCGACATAAGCCAGTGTGGTTCTTATCTCCACACAAATCCAAAAAAATAAATAAACTGCTCCGAAGAAGCCTTTCTCAGCAATCTAGCGGTCTGACTGTAATATCTTAAGATGGCCTTAATCTTCAACTTTCCCAGGCATTCCCTTGAAAGTGTTGCTCTCCCAAATATACGAAGTACTGGCGAAACGGGGACACTGGCCTAGATAGTGGTACATCGTTTTCCTGATCAATCGTCACAATTGTGGCAATGAAGACTAGACGTCCTGCCTATTTTGTGTAAATGACTGACTGTCCACGCGTATCCAGTCAACACTCCTACGACTGGCCCCTCAAGATTATCCTATTCAGGGAGAAAAGATACTTCAAGTCCCCCTGTCTTATATATCTTTTAGCCTGATAACACCTTTTCATGTTCCTTCAGTGCTTCTCCAGTTCTTATTTTATTTCATAAATCTTTTGGTCATATTGTCACCTGTGATTTCTTTTTTATATAAATATCTAATATCGCTAATTGTTTATATATATATATAATAAGGAAATCGTTTCCAACTAAAGCTTCTTTCTAAATGCTAACCTCTCTGCCATAAAATTGCCTAGTGTTGTCTAATGCGGTCTTAGGACTACAAAACGGTAATGAGGATCCCACTTGAGCCAACTTGCCCGCCCACTCATTGCCCCTCTACACCTGCATGCCCAGGTTACCACAAGAGCGCTATCCTCTGAACTCCTCCTCTGAGCGAGGCCACCTAAGTCCTCTTATATTCACCCACTAATTTAAAATCTCCATCACGGCTTGTTCAAAGCCTTTAGAAGCGTATTGAGCGAAACCAGTCAGAATCTCTTTTTCAATTTTGGCTTATGTTGTTAACATAAATATGTACTCACTTCCTTAAATAATTACAAATATAATGACCAGTTTTTAATAACTATCTTTTCGAACTCAGAGTACTTCGAAACATGTTATTTTGGTTAAAAACATTATTTCGAAAATCTGCCATAAAAGTTGTACTTCTTGTAATAAAAGTAACAGAGAGAAATAGAGAGTATATGATAGGCAAAGAGAGAGAGAATCTTACAAAAGTAAGAGAGTGAGAGAACGAGATATCTATTCTTATTTAATGAATGGGAAGAAGTTTCACAGCCAGAACGTGCAGCCTCGGTGAGTTTATATATTTCTTGAATGAAAGAAATAAAATAATGAAAATGGCGTAGAAATATTGAAAAAATCATGATGTGCCCAGCTGTTGGCGATGATAATACTGAAAATCACACCTGCAACCATTGATAGAAAAACTTTATATTATATAACCTTGTACTCAAATATATTTCTATAATATTTAATGAACCATGAATGGTACTTTTCAAGTATATATTTTTTATTATTATTTATTTTTATTGTTGTTTCCTTTTTTCAATTGAAAATAATAGAACTTTCCTTTCTTTTTCAATAAATTTTTAACCATTTCTATTTTATATCAATGGTATTAAGAATATTTTACAATTTCTCTCACGATTGGTTCTGATATGGAAGATAGAGTTTGGATTTAAAGTAAATTGAACTTCAGTAAAGAAAAAGTAAAAATTGAAATTGTTATAAAAATAGTTATTACTTTCTCTATTAACAACGACATGTTAATCTCTTAGTGAGTTACACTCACACTTCGGATTTTCTCAAATCCGAAACCTGTCGGGAACAAAAGGAATATGCATGCTACGACGGATAAAATACCAGAGATATACATAAATGTTTATCACTTTTATTTGAAAGATTTTTCACAAGAATTTTCCCAGGAAAATTGATTTTTTTCTTGAGAGGTTTAGCTTTTCTCTAATGATTTTCGTGGTTACTACTCTTATAATTTACTTGATAAAGTGGATGCTAACTGCAGATGTATAAACCTATGACTTTTATTTGTTACACTTTCCGGTAAACATTGACAGATAGTTCTGCGGGAATTCGTGGAGTTAAATTTCATTTATACGGGTCTTAGTTCAATCTTACTGATAATCCCCATTCTTACAACACTGATGGGATTAAGCTTTATTTATGTTTGCCCGGAGTTCTTAAATTTTTCTGTATAGCCGCAACTTCTGATGATCTTTTGTAACCCAGTTGGCTATTGATATCTATTTTCTGGAATATTCCCATTATTCATTCTTACCTTTCCTTAGCTTGGCTCAACCAAAATTGTAGTAGCCTTACTGTTTACAATGTATTAACTCCCGTCGGAGATCATGGTTCATCCATTTACCTTTCTTTTACTTGGTTTCCTTTATTGTTGTTTTAACATATTCATATTCCTTCAACATTTTTTTTTTTAATTGTATTAACAGAAAAAGGCGAGATCGATGATTCACATCGATTTTTTTTATTATTCAATACTTGCTCTGCTTAAATCATTTATATTAAATTGATACCTTTAATACCAAATTTGAAGATGATAAATAATAAATTTCCTTCCTAGTGACAACCTAAATCTCTTGTTATTTCTTTCGATCACACACTATCATTATCAGTTGTCAAAATGAAAAGTACCGTCCTTAAACTAGGATATACCTAGCAACAGATATTTATTGAGTGGCCTCTTTTAACGGACACATAGTATTTGTCACACATGTCCACTATTTTCCGGCTTTTCTTTCGCCTATCGCTGAAATTCTGACAGCCTGTTGTTATCTGTTAGAGCATCCAATTGCAATGTTTTATTAGTCTTGTTAAATATTGCCTACTAGCCTATTCTAGGCACCGGTGACGGGTGTTTGTATTGTACTTTTCAGGTTATAATGCTCAAGGAACTGACACTTTTATATCGTTCTCTTTCTGGGCTTTTTATTACAAAATTGTAACAAAAAAAGAGTTAGATATCGAACTAATAGAATTGTCATTTTTAACAGGAGAAATAATTGACGATAATTTCTTTAACTTGCACATTATTACTAAAATAGATTTTCTTAATTCCCACCAGATGGTGGTACAACCCGCTTTCTCCAGCACAATTCCTGATAAGACATTTATAAGGGAGGACTAATGTCTCAACTTTTCCAGACTCACTAAGACCAATTTTTGTAGGAAAATGTTTCTAAATGAAAGTAATATTAAATTAATATTAATATAATAGTAAAGTAATTTAATATTATGTATTATATTTAAATTTAGTATTTCTTAAATTTAAGAAAAAAATTTGGAGCTGCTTTTGAGAAAACAAATCTGATATATATATCTATTTTCTAATTTTGCACTCCCGATTTTGTTACGAAGTCTTCATATCAATTTTTGTCTTTCTAGAGTTTTTCTTGTTGACATATTTTGTTCATAGAAACATGCACATGCAGACCTATTCGCTAAAAACTTTCTTTTTCCTAATTTGAAGACCTCGAAACAAGTAATTCTTGTACAAACTGAATTTCGAAAATTTTCCCCCTCGCAGCATTACAAAAAATACTCTATCAGTTGCTTATATAACTGTCTATGCAGGCGTTTTGGGTACTGAATGAAAGTTTAGTGGCTTGCTGATAAGAAGTAGATCTTTTATAGAAGAAGATGATCTTTTATATTTCCGCAGACATTCTCATTCATAACAGTTACTTGTGCTTATTGAGACCTCGTCATTGGATTGTTATTTATTTGAAACCGCTGTTTCACCCATTTTGCTATAGGCTATTCCAAAGGTAGTGTCTACTTGAATTCTAAATCATCACTGGCAAGAACGGGTTGAATACAACAAGCTAGCGAGGACTACTTCACTTTCTTCTCAATGGAACAACAAATGGTTGTTGTATTGGACGGGACTGAATTTTTCCTTCCAAGGATATGGATTAACTAACGGATTAACCAACGGCATTAACTATGCTTACCTTCTTGCTAGCCTGCTGCTAAGTGTAGCATATTTTGGCCCGAGAATTAATTAATTAATTTTTATTTTTCCTGTTTCTCTTGCTTCCATGAGCGGAATAGTCCACATTTCTATAACATTCTTCTACGGCAGGTTGTAATAAATTTTGAGGACACTATAGTCCTTTCCCAAGTTAACAATTATTACGAACGTGTTGCAAAAAAAGCAGTAGCAATAATTGAGAAGAGACAAATTATTTAAATAAGGCAGAACATGGCTGCCTCCTTTCAAGAAAAGGAAAGAAAAAGAAAAAATAATTACCACTTTTTCCAGAGCACAACAAGGCTTCAACGTTCGCAGGTCAGTGGGAAACGAGACTTAGACTTCGTCAGCCTACCTGCCAGTCATTACAGCCTCGACACAGTAACAAACTGTAAGATGGAGGGAGACGTATACACCACCCTTCTCTCGCAGTTCTGCGCTATTTCTTGCCAGTCTTGATTTAGCATTAAAGTTGATACTACTCTGAAGAAGCCTATTGCAATTTGGGCAAAATCCGAACATCTAAGTGATTTGAACTAGAACTCTTCTTCCTCTCCTAAACGCTGCTCTCAGCGTTATTATTTCCGATAAGACTAGATATATGGAAAAACGAATATGAAATACAAATTCTTTATATAGATTTCTTCTTTATAATTTCAGTCATTTACATTTTAATCATAAGCCTCGTTATTTGAACTGATAATGCTACTTAGCTTTAATTCTAACCGATTTTAGATTTTTCCTTTATCGTCAGAATTCATTAAGTTTGTTAATAGAGACGTTATTTTCAAGTTCTTGATTGGATTAGTGAGTTTAATATGATAGAAACTTCAAAAATGGAGTCTGTTGACTTCCTCTCTACACAACTCGATGAAATCTGACTATAGAAGAAAATCTTAGAACGGTCAGAATTGAAGCAAAGAAGCTTAGCTTTGACAGATACAATTTCAAATATTATCTAACCCATAATATTATTCAACTAAGTTTAAGACTTTGTATCCAAAGATATAAACAAAAATAAGTTTATAGCTCTCTGAATACTCCAGTAGAAAGAAACATGTTGCCAACTGAAATTATATTTGTATACAAAATTCCTTAAGTGTAATGTAAGTTTTAAATCATCAAATTAATTAGTATGAAATGTAAAAAAAAGGACAGACTCTATTATTTTTATTTTGTATTTTTTCGTAGAGGAAAGGTAATAAAATTAGTGTTTTCACAGACTCACAAAAAAAAAAACCAAATGTCATGTTTTAGCTTTTTCAATGTTAATGGATGTTAAAACTGTAAAAACATAGGAAATCTGGTTAATTAATGGATGGAAATTCAATAATGGAAAATTTAATGGGTTTATTTTGACATGTGGTGACATAAAATGGATACATATTTTTCTTTTTCATTGAAAAAAACTTTCACAATGATTTTTATTCATTTTTTTTTCTCTATTAGTTTTATAAAAGAAATTATTGCGTTCGTATGAATTTATCTGAAACTGACACGTCCGTGCACAGGAAAAAGGTGTTTTATTAGAAACTTATCATACATATATTGTGTGTGTGTGTGTATGTGTGTGTTTGATCGCAAGAACACAATAGGCAGAAAACTGCACCAATATTCCATTTGATATCGCTAGGTTTTTCATATCATTGCGTCCTTCCTTATGTTGAAGGAGTGCTGCTCTGCTGTGTTCTTCGATATGAAACAGGGCCTCAATCGAGTATGGCTCTCTAGATTGCTGTGGAAATTTGAGGGTATCCTTTCAGCCATATCTTCCACCAATATCCTTCCATATTACTTTATTTTAAAATCCTACTTGACATAGATGTTTTCGAGTACATGTACTTCTCTCCTTTATCATGCTATTGCTGTAGTCGGATTACTACAAGGTAGCATCTAGTTCTCATTCTTTACACAATATATACTGCTGATATCCCAAATTTAACTGATACTAATCTTTTTATCAACGGCGATTGCATTGCTGTCTGTTGCAGTGTAGTCCGCTATGTTGGGCTTTATATAAACAAAAAACTTAAACGGACAAAAATCAATAGTCCATACATTAAACGACGTTTCAGTAGATGTTACCTAAAAAAGGCAACAGATCTAAACTCTCTCTGGATAGCAAAATAAGTTATATTACTATATTGAAAATCTGGGGGTTTAGCATTGAACAATGGGGTTCAACCATACGCTCAAATCTCCAAAGAATTCAATCCTTGCAATCCAAAATTCCCCGCTGCATGTATGTCTAACGCTCCCTTCCTATGTCTCCAATCAAACTATCCATAGAGATCTGAATATTCCTTTCGTCTCCCAGATTGCTCAAAACCATTATAGGAATCTATCTTAAACTAGATTCAGTTCCCAATCTTAGCATCTACCTTCAGGAACCATCCTTTGAATGAAAAATCCTATAAATGGATGAATCTGTTCAAAACTTAAATACTCTTCAAGTCTCACTCATCTCGCTCTTTCCAAAACACACACACACACACACACACACACACAGACATTGTTGAAAAAGAAAGAAAAAACATGTATTTCTATAAAACTTAGAAATTCAAAAATCTGACATGAACGTAATAATTGCCTTCACAAAAAACCCCCTCCCGATGAAATAAAACAGCAATAAACAGAAGTAACGTGAATAGCTAAAGAATTTACAGAATATTAAATCTGTAAATGGAAACTATTTTTCAAATTAAGCTGTTGTATGTTTTTAATTATTCATCACTAAAAATTAAAGCTGAGAGAGAAGATAGATTATTTTTTTGTAATTAATCGTTAAACAGGAATTGTTTAGAATTGTTTATGCTTTCTTGAATATTTGCTTATCAAACATTCATAGCGAAAAAAATGTAATGATGTTGGTTTTAATATTTTATGTTTTAATTTCATATCGTAGAGTAAGAAGAGAACGAAAAAACAAAAGAGAGAAGATAATAATATTGGAGAGAGAGAGAGAGAGAGAAAAATAAAGATAATCAAACAATTTTTATCAATTTGTTAATATAAAGAGGACGTATATTAAACAAAAATGAAATTGAGGTAAGATGGATATAATCAAAATCAGTAGACAGGATTAGAAGTCTGCTAAACATTTCACTAATATATGCTACCGTGGGCGGGGGAAAGTGAAATGTAAACGGAAGTGATGAACGTGCTTGTACAGGAATATTGAGGATTTCCATTGGAAATTTATGCACATTCTCATCAATTGAAAATGTGTTTTTTTTCTTTCTGGAAAATGGGTTTTCATGTTTGCCTACCTTGTCACAAGACTTCTCTATGAATATTATATTCTCTTATTGTTTTGGAATGGAAATTGGAGCGATCATGTCTGTTTGTTTTTTTTTTATACTTTTTTTTTTTTTACTTCTCTGCCGACTAAATAAGAGGATTGCGGTCGTGCCAAATTTTGGAAATTAGGTTTTCACTGATAATACATGTTTTGTGGTCGGTCACTTGAGTCCAAAAAAAAAGTGGTTTTTAGAAATTGGGTTGTATGTGTGTGGTCAGCATAACTCAACAAAATGGAACATCCCAGAAAGTTCACACACGATATTTAGTTTAACAAGGAGACCTGAAAATAAGGTTTTTGATCAAAATCGGTCAACCAAAAGTACTATTGTATAGATTTTTCCGTTTTTATCGATTTTCAAAATATTCTATCGAAATGGAACCTATTCTTTTAAGTTCCGGTTAGCCAATTTTCTTTAAATTAGGAATTCTAGCAATATTTCTAATGTATATTAATATTATATAGGTGGCAAAACCATACATTGAATTGAAATAATATTTTTGAGATAAGTGTTACGTCACTGTTCCTGCAGGATAAAATTTTCCCGGGAAAATGCTTAAAAAAAAAAAGTGTTAGATAAGTAGGAAGTCTACATACGTATATGTAGACAGTATAATGTCTAGTTTGAGCTTCCCGCAGCTTTTCATTTTTGAGATTTTTTTTTCACATAACAAACACACACACACTCTCACATTGGCAGTCCTGTAATTCATACCAGTTCCTTCCTTTTTGTTGGCTATGTGATGCTGTCACTGATGACATTTTTGTAATGGAAGAATCAAATGGAAAAATAGAAATAACTGGAAAATATATTTTAAATAAAATGGTTTAAAAGGAACTTTTGCAAAGTTGGCTGGTGGAAAGATTGGAAACAGGTACACAAGACAACCGTTAGAAGAAAGGTCAAAGCACTCAGCACTATTGTCTTTTAACCTCCTTCTAGAAATCATGTGGAAAGGGCAGACAGGTTATACGGCGAGCATTGTTTGAAGAGTCCGTGTTGCTGCAACCCATGCCATCCCATAATTCGTCTAACAGCAGTCAGTGTGCCAAGTAGTGTTGAGTTTAACATTTGTGATTTAAATCAATCAGCTAAAGAATAATTAAAGTCCAAGAGTTTTTGAGTGTTTATAAGCTTATTATTGTGTTATTGAAAAGTATTTAGAAATAAATTCATTTAGAGATATTTATTTTTAAACCAGTGGTGATTTATTATTTATATCTTAATATTCCTCTCTACTCAAGTACTTACACAAACACAAGCCCTTTCAAACCCGCTCGCGTTACAACATAACACACATACAAAACATATATACCAATCACATAAACATTGCTCCAAACTTGCAGATTAAGATATATTTCTATGTCATAATAAAATAATTAAATTATTTAAAATAATTAAATTAATACGAGTTTATAATAATTATATATACTCGTAGATATAGTAATCATTTTTTTTTTCGTTAAAGGTAAGTGAACAAACTGTTTTGCTTCATATTTGTTGATTAGTCAATTTTAATATATATTTTTCTCAATAATCAGTTTAAACAATTAAAAAAAATAAAATAAAATTGTGAAATTTCTCACAGCAAAAGAGAAACAAAAATTGATAAATATAAAAATTATTAAGAGCTGAATTAATAAATATTGTATCAGACATATATATATAATTAATATTATTAAATAAATCATAAATTCAACACACTCCTTCAATTATAAGACTCTAATCATAAAGTTATACTATTTCAAGATTTCAACAGTATCTATGTAAATCAAATTATCTTGCATTGTAATTTATCCTCCCTGTAGGGAAAACCGGATTAGCCCCATTCTTCATGGGTGTTGCCGTCCCTATTGGTGGTATCCCAGCGAAACCATATGAACATCACTTACACCACTACGCATCCTCACAAGCACACCATACTTCTTAGGACGTGCACTGTTAGTTGATATAAGCAACTATTTGAGCTTCTTAGCGTTTCCAATAGCAGCTTTCAAGTTCACTTTACATTTCCACTTTCTATTCACAAATTATACAGGTTAGTATAGCGATTGTGTTAAACTATAAAATTGGAGTTTTCACAGGAAATATACGTATTTTTTCGGGATATTGAGTTTGGAAGAAACTGTTTTTTTTAGAAATTTGTTTGTGTGTTCAAAAAAAAAAAAAACGAAATCATAGCAAAACTCAAGAATCATATTTTTTTTGGGATTCCCAAAAGTTATCGATCAAAATTCGTCCAAATGAAAATATCATTTTACTGAAGGAATTTGCCAGACAACTTTTTTTAATTTTCACGGAGCTAGCTCCAAAGATTTTAAATTCTATATCTGCACTTCACGTATATATAGGTCTTTTACTTTTATTTTAATTTCTTTTTTTTTTCCTGGGAAATTAGATTTTTAATAGGATTTCTTCCTGGTTAGACTTCTCTATAGAATGCCATTCCAGAATATTGTACGATTCCGCCACAACATGATAAATTAAATATATTGCGAAAATTTGGAATTTAAGAAAAATCGTTTGAAAAAAAGACAATTTTACAGCCAGTTATTTTTTCTGCGATTATTAAAAAATGATTTTAGCAGGTGTCTCTAAATTTGTTGTATTAATTACTCATACAAGATTAAATTAGATTGGGGCGGGACACGCCTCGTCCCACTGCGACCTTCATTGAGAGGTCTATTGTGGATCCCCTGGATTTATAGCACATCCTTCAGCTTTGCTCTCTTAATCAGGCCTAGCAAAGCTGAAAGTGGCTCCGCCATGAAGGTCGTGGCTTCAGGATTACTGGTCCCCAGTTGAAAAACCTTGTTCTCGCCAGTCCGGCACACTCACAAAAGGATATGTACCAGGGTTTCCTTCTCGGTCCTGCAGAAACGGCATAATGCGTTGTCTGCAAGTAATAAATGGTGCAAGTGCCTATTCAGTCTGCAATGCCCTATTAGTAGACCCCATATTAGTAGGTCCTTGATAAATTTAGGCAAATGTCTCTCAATAAATAGTTTACTCTGCCTCTGCCCTGGCGTACTTTCCCACCATGGCAGACGCTGTTCTTCTATCCATTCCCTGATAGAAGCGTGAATGAGGCTCCTGGGCAACTCGTAGAAGGGCTCGGGACCTATAAAGGCCCTTCTAGCCCTCCCTCGCTAGGGCATCCGCCCTTTCGTTGCCATCGGTTAGGGCAGACTTACTTATACAACGTTTCCCATCACGTTTATTTGAATTTTTTTTGCAAGGAAATTGATTTTTGGATAGGCTATGGGTCCATACACAGAATACCAAAAAAAACAAAAATCTGGGGTGAAACACTCGCACAAATTTCTTTTACTGTAGTTTACAAAATTGTAATTGACAAACTTAATAATTACTATATGAAATTTAATGCAATTCGTCGGTATTTTTATAGAGAAGATCGCTAATATTGGAAAAGTTGTTTAGCAAAAACGCACTTTCGGTACTAATTTTCTTGAAACTCGTAATTCTAGCAATCTATTTATTTCAAATTAATTTTGTTTAGATTGTAGTAAATAAATTATAAACTTTTTTTTAAAATAAATAATTAGCTATAAATAATTAACCAATCACAGTGTAGAAGAAAAGGTGTGAACTGTGGGCCGATCAGCTGGGCTATGGATCAGAATTTTTTGACTAATTGTGACTAAATCAGAAATTTTTGACTAAAATAGGACTCCATAGGGATTTTATCAAATTGTGCAATAAAAGTTTTTTCATTTTATACAAAAAAAAAACTGCAAACATTCAGTTAAAAGACTCTTCTTAGACCTGGAGTTTTTTAGCCATTCATTGTATTGTGTTTATTTTATGTATGTGACACAGTCCACAAAGTATTTGAAAGATTACTGTGAAGATGGAAATCTACGCATGGAATCTAGTTTCTTACAACAACATAAGAAAAAGGAATCGAACTTATTGCTGCAAGAATTATAAGAAGAAGAAGCGTTATATACTAGAGTTCTGGTGTGAAACACTCACACTACATTCAATGTACAAATTTGAATTGTCAAATTTTATAGTTATTATACCAGACAATGAAATTTGTCGGTGTTTTTATGGAGAAAATCGCGAAAATTGAAAAACTACTGTAAAAAAGCAATTCCGGTTTACTGGTTTTCTTGAAACGTAATCCTACCACTCCCTGAAAAGCCTCCTTAAATGAGTTTACCCGAAGAAAGGTCCAAATAAAAGTTGTAGCTTTTTATATGTGTACTTCACATAGTTTAAAGAAAAACGTTGGAGCCTTTTTACAGAAAATAGCAGAAAAATGGAAAATACTTTTTGATAAAAAAGCACTTCAGGTCATCCGATTTTCTTCAAACTCGGAAGTTCAACAATATATTTAATTCTCATTAATATTATTTAGGTGATAGAATTGTGTAATAAACTGAAACAGCACTAAAGAGGAAAACCTAACCCCCTACGCTCCCTTAAAAGAACTCTTGAATGCATTTTTCCGGAGATATGTTTCAAATAAAAGTTGTAGATGTTTGCATTTGTAGTTGATAGGTAAGTTTAAAGAAAAAACGTTGGAGTCATTTTCGAGAAAATCTGAAAAAAATGAAAAAACTCTTCGGTAAAATGGTACTTTTGGTTGAGGAATTTTGACATATAACTTACTTTCGGAAGCCATTATGACACCTAAACGGAATAGAAGTTTGAGCATTCTGCGATTTTTCATTTTTGAGCTATGCTGTTCACAAACTTACATTTGGACTCAGGGGACCCTAAAACTGATATTACCGGTGTATCTAAAATGTGACACGATTACAATACTTCCTTTTACTAGAAGTAAGAGAATGTAAAAAGGAATTTCACATTGAATAAAAAAAATATATATTACAGGAATGTACAAGTGCTAAAAATAGTTATAAATGAACCACGAGGTAGTCTATAGGGTGTGTGTGACCTAGAACATCTGAGATCCATAGGGAGATTAAGAAGTAAAAAGTAAAAAAAAACGTAATCAGTTGTGCAAACTGTGTTACTAAAGTAGTAGAAAACTAAAGTTTACATCCGCTATACTGTGATATCTTCGCAAAGCAGTGTTGGAAAAGCATCTGCAAAACTTTTTAATTATTTCATTTTATTTATGAAAAGGTGTTTTATTATTATTACTCGTAATAAATAAGAAGAATAGCCTAATTGGTGCAACAGTTTTTATTTTAAGTATAACGCGATTCTATTTTTACATTCTCTTACTGGTGTTAACAGTGTGATTTTGTCGAATTTTCGATATCGAGTTTTCACCGGAAATACACGTTTTTAACCCACTGAGTCCAAAAAAGTAATTAAAGTAGTTGGTGCATAGCTCAAAAACAAAAAAAACGCAGAAACTTCAAACTTGCTATTCCGTTTAGGTATCACCATGGGATCCGTCAGCAAGTTAGCTGTCAAAATTCCTCAAACGGAAGTGCCACTTTACTGAATGTTTTTTTTTCCACTTTTTTGCGATTTTCTCAAAAACGGCTCCAACGATTTTCTTTAAACATGGTATAACAACTACATTTATAAGGAGCTACAAGTTTTATAGAAACATTTCAAGTTAAAACATTTAAGGGGGCTTTTGGGGTAGAGGTAGGATTACGTTTTCCTCTAAAGTGCTATCTTAGTTGATTATACAATTCTACCGTCTAAAAAAAAATTAATTAGAAATAAATAGATTGCCAAAATTCGGAGTTTCAAGAAGTGTTTGTCCGGTTTCGGATTTTCATCCATTGTCAGAGTAAAGTTATCATATTCCTTGATATTAATGAATGCAGTGGTAATGTAAACATTATGTTGAATTCAGCTCTCTACGGGAATTTGATAATCCCAGATGTTATCCAGCAGTGCGGACCCATCCACATATTCAAGGGTTTGTCACTGTTTAGCATTTTGTATAGAAAGAAAAGAAATCAAAAAGTTTATGATTTTAATCACCATAAATTACTATTTTTATTATTCTATTATTCTTAAGTACTTCTTTAATAAAACGTAACAATATTGATGGGTTTACCAGGTAATATGTGTAGTATACGATTGTAATTAAGCTATTGCTATTTGCCCTTGTATTAGTGTGTTAATAGAGAAGTTGAATTACGTGTGTAATGTTTTGGTAACGTGATCATAGAGTACATTAAGCCCCCGGGGGCTTTCAAATGGCCCCTACCCCCTTGTATGGGAGATTTTCATTTAGTAATGCCTTCCTTATTACCTCTAGCTATCTGGCTCACTTGTGGTTCATTAATTTATTCTCTTTGATTACTATTAGAAAATGTTTAGGTTTTTCTTTATCCTTTTCCTTCCTCTCTCCATCTTATATTTTCAGTAATTTTCTGCTCACCAACTAATATTATTTCATAGACAGCATTCTTTATAAAATTTTTATATATATATATATACTACTACTAAAATTCTAATGTGCTTTCTTTATTTTAGTTAATGGGTTCATTAGATGAGCGCTTTTCTATAGTAAAATCTATAGAACTTTAACAATTCAATTATTAACTCTAATGGATGTTAAAAAGAGAGGAAGTGATATTCATTTAAAACTGAAATGTTTTACAAAATACTCAATGGTCATAAATAAAACGGTAGTATGTTATCACTTCCTTTTTTTTGGAGAAGTGTTTCAAATGAGAGTGATAGTCCTTTATATATATTTCCCCGAACCACTTCTTTTATATTCTCAGGAACTTGGATATCTCAGTCTAATAACACAAATAAAAAACACACACAAACATACACAACATGCATACATAGGGACTGAAAAAAATAGTTGATGTGTGCAATTACTTACTCATACCCTTATAAAATAGATCATTACCTTGATAACCACCATTCGCTTTTCACGTCCAACATATATATAATATTTTATGAAATTCTTTGAGCTGTTTCGAGAAAATTGTGAAAAAAACGGAAAAATAAATTAAACCGGAAAAGCCATTCTATAAAGTAGTATACTTTTTTTGAATGTTTATAACAGAAAACTTTTGATCTGCTCATGGTACCCAAAAGGGATATCATGTTTGAACTTTCTGCTAATTATCGTTTTTGACTTCCGGTACCATCTTAAGGGCGCCCATTCTGATAAACTATTCTGTAGTTAAAAAAAAAAAAAAAATTTCTTCTTTGGTTGTGCCAAATTTCTTTGAACTTTGTTTATTAAAACACAGTCAAATTCAGAATTAAAAAATAAATAAATAAATAAACAGAAATCGGATTCTTTAGAAAATAATATTTCGGAAATTCCTTAATAAGTTAAAATCTAACGGAAATATACAATTACTGGCCTTTTTGTTAAAAGAGCCAAAAAAAAAATTCTGAATTGAAATGTGTTTACAAGATTTATTTTTAAGGCAAAGTCTCCGCCCAGTTGACAAATTGGCTTCAATCTCAGGATTGTGGCAATATATTTTATTGTCTTTAATATTATATGTTTGGAAGTATTTAGTACGATATTCTGAAATGTACACGGAAATTGTCAGATTTGATGAAAGTCTACAAAATTCTCTTGAATGAATTTTCCCGAAACAATGTAAAAAATAAAAAACTATTACAGCCATATATCTTTAGTAAAAGTACCAAGATTATTAAAGAAAAAGTTAGAACCATTTTCTATATAAACGCAGTAATTGAAAAACAAAAAAACTACTCAATAGAGTGATACATCTGGTTAACTTAACCGGTTTAGAATCGAAACCATCATATCGTATGGCGGTAAATGAATGCAGTCATAGATGATTTTTAGTTTACCTATTGTGATTATTCGTTTTTAACCAAAGTTTGCAAAAACCGATACACACACACACACACACACAATACCAACAGATTCTAAGAACCAATTATTCGTGGAAGAAACTAAAAACATTATTTATAGTGAAAACCCTATTTCAAAAAGTTTGTCAGGGTCGCGATACTTCCTCTAATAGCAGAAATGGAAAGTAACATGATGTTGAAATATCTAATTTTTTCAAAATTATATATATATATATATATAGAGAGAGAGAGAGAGAGAGAGAATGAGTAAGATACACTGTGGATAGATACACCTAGATACACTGTACATCGTCTGCTAGAAATTTCAAACTGCTTTGATTTTTGCCTTGATTACATGGTATCTTTCTAAGACAAAAAGTTACTCCTTTCTAAGGTAAATAACTGCATAACACTAAACTGAATTAAATATAAATAGAGGTTTCTGCTGGGAAATGGCTTTAAAATATCTCCATAGTTTTTTCTTTTGTTTTATTTAATAAAAAGGGTTTTTTAATAAATACTAAAAAAAAAATAAAAAAACTTTAAGATAGCTACATACGAGTATGTATCTGAAAGAAAGTGCTACCAGAGTTAGTGTGTGGATGGACTAAACAATTCATGTCATGTAAGTGAATGAACTGCGAGGCTTCTTTGTGATGAAGCAAGATCATCAATTGGGAGTAATAGAATGAGCTATGAAAGAGATGATTGTTTGTAAATGGGAGTGGAATAGAAGAAGACATGTAGCAGGGGATCTCTGAGGGAGAAGTGATATTGTGGGGGAAGTAGACATGAGTGTGTTGAGCCTCAACCTTACCTATCGCACAATGTCAGGCCTGGCCACCACATAAACTCTATGAGGTACGACCTCCATTATCAACTGAAATTCTCCTTTCTATTGTCAAGTGTTACCAACAAAACTTGCTATCCACTGCTATTTACACAAACTGCCTGGCTTCTCAGAAATCTCTTTTGATCAGCCACTCCCCCCCCCGGAGTAAGTATTCTTCCGCCTGCGTTCTTTTACAAAGAAGAGAGGTCTATCCTTCTTCGCCCGACCCTGGCCGTGTTACAACCCTCTCTTATTTATTTATATAAAAAGAAAAAAGAGTTAGAGAACAACATCAAATGAAATCAAGCCTAACGACCTGGGCTATCATTGTACAAGCTTACAGAGAAAGATGTACACGACATTCTAGGAATTCTGTCTTTCTCGTTTAACAGATAAGTGTCCTGATCTATTGAACAGATAAGTGTCCTGTCGATAAGTATGTCAAAAGTCGATAAATAAATGATAGTTTAGTTTTTATCACAATCTCTATAGTGGTCGGAATGATCGGAGCATGTTCTAGTAAGAATGGACGTGCTATTTGAAAATTTTTATCAACAAATACTATATAGGTCACTATATAGTGTCACTGAACGATGTGGTTAGCGTACTGGACTCCCACGCTGAGGCTCCGGGTTCGAATCCAGCCGTGCTGCCCTTAGATTTTTTTCTTCCTAGGAGCCTCTACAGTTCACTGTCCGCTGATGGACAGTGTTGTCTGTAAAGAGAGAACACTGTCCAAAGGCCAGCAGTGCACTGAGAAGGCTCCGGGCGCCAACGGCCATAGATGTTAACGCGCCTTAAATTAAAAAAAAAAAAATCAAATATTATATTAGGCGCAGAGATTTTTCACTTAGTAGTGTAATTAGTAGAAATGGTTGACAAGTGATGTATATGATGAACACACGAAGCGCACTAAACTTACAATTGATATTTTTCGTGTTTTACTGAGATAATGATGGTAAAGTGTGATATATTGAGAGTGAATTAATTAAGCGGTGGTAGCGTGATGAATGTAGGATGATGTTGCGTTGGTTGATGTGAATCGCTTGAAGAATGTTGTGGCTTGTTCTAACTGTGATGAGCTTTCAAGGTTGATATTGATGTAGCCACTCAATTAACCGGGTGACTATACTTTTCAAGTGAAGTTGGCTATACTTGGTTTTTGACTGATTTTTCAAGTTCTCAGATGGATGGATTTATATTCAATTTCTCCAACAGCTAGGACAGCTTCTAGGTAAGCGAATTTCTGCCATGTTTGAAGCCCATTCGCCAGTACACTATTGTGGGTGTGACAGATTGTTTAATGCCTAGATATCATTATAGATCTCTAGATACCTAGAGATCAGCGACCGGCGCATTCGCCATGATCCTGGTTGCTGAGGAAACTATTTCGTCCAACTTTTCTGTAGCGAATTTGATGACTGTTCATTCTTTACAGTAGACATAGAAATTTAGTTAGAGAACGAAGATAATTTCTTGATAAATTCGCCCCGGAAGAATGAATTATTATGTAATATGTATTCTTCTTTTTTATGATTTAATTGAATCTATTTTTTTAGTAATTTATTCATGAAGACTGATATTGGTTACAAAAATTGTCTAACTCCCTCTTCCGGGAGTTTGTGCGGAGTTTGTTGCTAGTAGTGCGGCAATGTGCCAGAGCCGATGGAGGTTATATTATGTGTTAGCGGTTAAATGGTGTAAATAAAAAATAAATCTGGAACTTTCTCATTCAAAATCGTGATGCAATTACGATTTTCTTTTAATTCGCTTTACCTGTTGGTTACTAGAACTCCAATGAATAACTACATTGAGGTGACTACATTATAGTCACTAGGCCCTTTGTTAGTCCTCAGCAAAGTGCGGGCCGTTAAATGAAAGTTAGGCGTTTGCTTTTGCTAGATACTGTGATTTTGGAAAACAGAATTTGTCACATGAGAAAATAGATTTTTTTGCAAGATTTGGAGGAAAGCTGCTTAAATGAGAAGAGTAGAGTGAATAAGCGACTAGTGGTGGTAGTATCATGATGTATGTATGTAGAATATTGAAGATTGGTATCATTGTCTGATGTCAGTTGTGTGAAAGGGTAGGTATCTAGAACTCGTAGTTTGTTATAACGGTGGATAAAGGCTTAGCTTGGCGAACCTTTCAAGATTGAGATTTATTCTTGAGACTTATAAATTTTTCAAGTTAATCTGGCGACAATTGGTTAAGCTCTTTGACAGTCGTCTTTTTATTCATTTTTTTGTTAACTGTAGTTGGGAGCTAGCTGGGAAATTGGCTGTCCATATTGAAGCTCTTCTTAATATTTGCAGTTGGCACGCCAGAGGGTATAATGCGTAGCTGAAGTGCTCTTGGAACCATTTCTGGTGGCGTTTGCTGTGGCTAGTATTGAACTATTGAGTCCAGCACATACAGTTAATGACAGTCATATTCATACAGTGGTCATAATGTACATATGTGCATAATGTATACGTACATGTACTATTTTTTTTACCAACTTTATATGAAATATATTTGGCACAATTAGCTGTTTGCTATAAAACAGTAACATTTGCTTTATCTAAAGGAATTTATTAGAATAATATAAATATCAAAAACAAAGTACCAACCTGATGCGACTTTCGTATTCATACACACTACATATACTCATTCATTCTCTAATAATTGTTTACTATTTCATCTCTAAAGGTATTCATTGGTCAAATTACATTCAGTTTAATGTTTTCTATCATTTTTGGTGGGTCTAATTTAAATTTAAAAGTGAAAATGGGAAGAGGTAAAGACACGAGTAGTGAAATTCGTAAAATCATAATTGAAAATTGGAAAAGAGGAAAAAGTTTGCGTGAAATTGGAAAATTAATAAATAGAAGCCATGCTACAGTACAAAGGATCATTAACCGGTACAGAAATGAAAACAGAATTGAACAAAAGGCAAGAAATTTAAGTAGAAGGTTGCTCAGCGATTATGATGAACGATTCCTAGTAAGAAAAGTGAAAGAAAATCCTGAAATAAGTGCCCCAAGCTTAGCTGTGGAGATGAGTTTTAGGTTGGGAAGGAATATTAATCCTGTGACTGTTCGTAGAGCCCTCAAAAGAAATTCGTTTTATTCCAGGACAGCAAGGAAGAAACCGTTTGTAAATACAAAAACACGGGATCCAAAATACAAGTCAATTTAAGGAGAAAGTAATTGAAGAATGGTAATTGAAAAACTTTACAGTTTCCATCAGATTGTAAAATGTTAATTTTAGTTTCGTCTTTAAATAAAACGTTTTTCCAGAAATCAAACTGATGATTTCTGTAAGTATAAGCGAATTGAACCCCGTGTTTTTTTTATTTACAAAAGGTTTCTTCCTTGCTGTCCTGGAAAAAAACGAATTTCTTTTGAGGGCTCTACGAACAGTCACAGGATTAATATTCCTTCCCAACCTAAAACTCATCTCCACAGCTAAGCTTGGGGCACTTATTTAGGATTTTCTTTCACTTTTCTTACTAGGAATCGTTCATCATAATCACTGAGCAACCTTCTACTTAAATTTCTTGCCTTATTTTCAATTCTGTTTTCATTTCTGTACCGGTTAATGATACTTTGTACTGTAGCATGGCTTCTATTTATTAATTTTCCAATTCCACCAAACTTTTTCCTCTTTTCCAATTTTCAATTATGATTTTACGAATTTCACTACTCGTGTCTTTACCTCTTCCCATTTTCACTTTTAAATATAAATTAGACCCACCAAAAATGATAGAAAACATTAAACGAATGTAATTTGACCAATGAATACCTTTAGAGATGAATTAGTAAACAATTATTAGAGAATGAATGAGTATATGTAATGTGTATAAATACGAAAGTCGCATCAAGTTTGGTACTTTGTTTTTGATATTTATGTTATTCAAATAAATTCCTTGAGATAAAGCAAATTTTACTGTTTTATAGCAAGCAGCTAATTGTGCCAAATATATTTTATATAAAGTTGGTAAAAAAAAAGTACATGTTCGTATACATTATGCATATATACATTATGACTACTGTATGAATATGAATGTCATTAACTGTATATGTATGGCGAATTAGCTTCCTAATTTCCAAAACACCTGTTTTTTCAAGTGCTATTTCAACTAAGTTTTTCGTTTGATAGATTGCGTCAATCAAGTTCCCCACACTTTAGAAAATCACATTGGAATTCGCTCTCCTAAGATTAGGAGCTCATTAAGTGTCTGACAGCTCGTTAGACTAATTTTTTAGCTTTTTTTTGTAATTTAAATACCTTGAAATATAAATAAATTCAAAGCAATCACCTTACTCAGAGAAGGATCAGGAGTTTGTTTGGTGAGAACAAAGTATTGTATCATGTCTCCAACTGAGTTTCTTGATCTACTTTATATATGAGTTAGTAACTTATCAACAATTTTTTTGTTTTAACACCAATGAAAATTGTTTCCACAAGGAAAATATAACTTTAAACTGATGAATTATTTTCAACAGCATTTGAAAGTCCTTTAAACCCTATAACAGAGTATTGTGTAATGGAGTTAAGAAGATGGAAAGGGTCATAATAGCCGGGGAATTGTAAGGTAAGGTCTTGAAGTGATAAGGGGTTTAATAGTAGTAGGTATTAAAGGCTGCACAAGCTAAAATTGAGAGAGAGCGAAAGGGGGGGTAAGTGTGCGAGAAGCATTGAGAATAGAGAGGGTATGAGCGAGATTGTGCAAGAGAAAGAGAGGTAGAATAGTAATAAAGTTAGTAATTATTGGTGCGCAATGAGACCCTTAACTTATATATGGAGGGGAGAAACTATTTTGGGTATTAGTGGCTTTGTTTCATTAGAATTGATCTACCAATGGGGGGGCTGGCGTATCATTCTGGACTTTCTCAGCTGTTCTCTTTTACTTATGTCGCGTTGTACTCTTCAACATTCTGCCCATTTGATGTACTGGTTGATGGGCAGTAGTGTATAAAGGCAAAAATTTTATGTTATAATCCCTCTTATGTATAAAAAATAATATAAGCTGGCACTTGATACTTTACCTATCCTAAAAAATCTGATGTGAAATACTCACAAGACTTACGCCAATTAATACAATTTATCGATAAATTTTCTTTGAAATTGTAATGCATACAAAGCTTGGTTGACTGGTCATAAAAAAAGGTAGTACTTGTTATATGTGTACACCTGAACAGACTTACATCGAGCATTCTCTGCAAAACTAACAAGTTTCTGTAATCTAAATTTAAACCTAACTGACAGACCTCAAAAACATACTAAAATAAATTGTTTCAGAAAAATGTTTCAAATAAAAGTGATATCTGTGCAGTAGGGAAGGAATTAGCTCAGTTTTCAATATAGAAACAAAATTATGGGGCCAATTCCGAAGCACATGAACAGGCGTTTCAGTTTCTCTACCAAATATTAATCGTAATTCAAATAGAAAATTATGACAACATTTTGGTTGTGTCATAGTATGAAAACAACCAAAATGTTGCCATTATATTATTACTTCTCATATTTTAAGAGAGCCCCTAGAGGTGGCAAACAATGTTTGCCAAAACGTCGGGTTTAAATAAAGAACAAAAATTAAAAATACTTTTTCTTTTTTTTTACCTGTAATGTTTTGGTGTGGAGTTGTATTTGTAGTAGTGGTAGTGTGTAGCACGAGCGTTTTAGTGAAAAGGGCTTATAAGTTTGTAAGTTTAAAAGAGAATGAAGTGTTTGCAATAATAATGAAGTCGCACTGTTTTTCAAAAGATATATTCTCTAAGAGAAATTAAGTTAACAACAATATGCTTATAAATTAATTGGAATAATTCTTAAAACTTGATATTGGCTCTGATGTTTTCACTTTGATAGCTAGAACGAGTCTGTCTTAAAATATCTCTTCTCTTTGTTTCAATTCCTCCCCTGTGAGAAGAAGGGGTAGTACAGTACAATGCCATAATTGTTCTTGAACCGTACGAGTAACAGGACTTTATACCTGGCTGGTCCTTTGCAACATATTTTGATAATTTAGATTTATTTAAAATTTAATATTATTTCAAGTTTCTTGCATCCATCACATTATCAGTGGAAGAACAAAATCGAAAAATAATAGTTTAAAGTTTCTGAATATTTTATAGTATCCAAAATTGTATTTTTGTTAATATTTTATAATTATTTTAGTGCTGTGAATTTACCTTCAAAAAGTGTGTATTTTAGAACCAGGTATATTAAATCTGGTCATTACTATTAAGAAAACAAAGACACTAAATCCCGTTAGGGCAAACCTTTGTAAGAAAATTCCCCCGCGAGAGAGAGAGAGCAATTCCAAAGAATAGAGTCAATAGCCATAGCTTTAAAAGAGTAAAGAGTAGAGAGTCTCACATCAACCTTCAAACAGGACACTTCAGGAATTGCTCTCTAAATATCAGTGCCAGTTCACAATAAATTAAATAAGTTTATAAACCAAATAAGTTGTTATTATTTTAACAGAATATATTTATTTATAAAACAGTAGTGTGTTCTTAAATTCTTATTACTTCTATCTCAAACAAACACACAAGCCCCTTTTCACAAAAACGCTCACGCCAAAACCAACTACTACAAACATCACCAATAACATTACATTGGTGCCAGCTGTTTGGGATATTTTCAACAAGAATCCACAAATTTACAAGTACGTAAAATTTCCAATTTAATAATTAAACTAATTATCCATCAGATAATTTTATTAACTTTTAAATAATTTTCTCAGCGGAAATATCTTAAATATTTCCCATATTTGAATTTTCTATTGAATTTCATTTTTTAAATTTTTGTATTTGCACCATCACATACCCAGTACACTTAGGCTCGTTACACATTATACGGTTTTCACCGTACGGTTTTTGCCGTGGCAATGTTGTTTTCACATTGCACGGTTTTTTCCCATTGAAACTAAACATTTTCATTTTTCGTTAGTCAATGAGAAAACAAGTGTTTCAATAAATCGTGAACAAATTATTTCTTTGTGGTTGTTACATCGTCACCGAAAGAGAGTAAAACGAAATCGTCTTTTTTGGGTGCATCACATCAATTAGCGGAGAGAGGAAGTTGGATTGTTTTGCACACTCTTTGAAGACCTGAGGAACGACGAAAATAAATTTTTCAACTATTTCCGGATGTCTATTACATTTTTGACGAATTACATGGCAAACTTAAGGATGTATTACCACTTCAAAACACACAATTTCGAAATTGTATACAGGTTATCAAAATTTCAGCATCAATTTCATTGATTTTAATAATACTGATATATGTCTAATACTATATAGGGAAGGTATGCTGTTTCAACCGCCTATTTTAGATTTTGGTGTACAGTAGAAAATTTCAAAGGGCACCAAAAAGAATGTAGCTGCTTTACGTCACAAAACCGCACAGTATGAAAGCATACATTTAATCATGTAGGCCAGTGAGTCAATGGCGCCGTCTATTTCAGTGGCACGAACGGCTGCTATACGGCACGGCACCGGCGTTTTGCCGTCACTGTGTAATGTGAAAGGGTCCCATGCTTTTCTTTACTCCACTAAAAAAGTCCGCCAGTACGGTTTTTTGCCGTAACGAGCCTTACTACCTAGCCGATAAGCCGACAATTGCATACATCATATTTAATTAGATTATTCATGTTATTGTTCAACTAAAATCCCAATAACTTTGTCAATTATGATTTATCTTGTATAATATGGATTCAACAACAGCATAATACCCATTTTATCCCCCAACCCCCACCACCGGGGGGGGGGTACTCGAGTAGTCACTTCAAGGGATTTGACGCCCCTGAGGCTATACCGAACCTAACAAAGTATCACTGTCAGTAGCAAAATGTCATTCAATTCAAATAAGGCTTGCAGACGTAAGCTCATGTGTGAAACAACTTGGGTGTAAGAACCTGTAGCCAAACCAGCTCACTTTGTAATATATGTACAAACATACGAAAACATACACTCATTTACAATTTCATATTATACGCTTTACTGCCGATTTACATTCTGTGTAGAAACACTAACACCTAAGAGTCACCCCTCTAAAGCCAGCGGTTCTTATGCTCTGGGAGATTCGTAGATATTTCACAGGCCTACGATCGCGTAAGGCACGAAGGTCATCTATTGAAACTGAAGCGAATTCTATCTGGCTCTTACTGTCTCATTTTCAACTCCTATCTTTCCGAACGATTGCTCTGGTTAATTGAAACCATCTTTCATCTTTTATTTTAAAACATTATTTCGGAAACTTAGATTTTGCGTGGATTACAGTGCAAACAAATTGTGATGCTATCTGTCTACTAATTCACTATCTATCTGCTAATCTACCATATATACATACCCTGTCACCTGTACAGTGGTAGTTAAGAAAACTGAGAAATAATTTCCAAATTTAATGAAAATGAGACTGTAGTAAGAGAAAGTCGTGTGAATGGTTCACCCAAGATTTTTTTCTTGAAGCGCGTCATATATTTTTGTGTCACCAATCTTCATTATATGTCCCATTTTTCAGTAATAACCGATTATTATGCGAGCATGTGCATGAGTGTGCTATATATAAAAAAAAATTTTGGCATTTTAAAGCCGCAATTTAAGTTGGCGGATTTTGATGCGATTATGGTTTTTACCTAGACGGAATATATAGTTTGAGCTTGCTGCGATTTTTCATTTTTTTAGATATTGCGATCACTAGATTTACATTGGCACATTCACTAAAATACATTTACCCTTTTGGATTCAATGCATGCAAAGAAAATCTTTTTCGCATTCAAGGGACCTCAAAATTGTATTGCCGGTGAAAACTCAATTTTTATGGATCGCATTACTTCCTCTTACGACTATAAGTGTAACTATAAAAATTTAATGGAATCTAAAAAAAAAATGGAGTTATAAAAGTTAGATATAATGTTACCAAAATAAGGATGAGAAGTTTCTGACAATGATATAAGCTGAGCTTTATGTCTCGTTGCTTTCATTTTGTTCAGCGGTCGCAGGTGGTGACGAGCTCCACCTGACATACATCCCTAAAGTACATGAAACTTTAACTAAGTACTGTTGAAAAGTTAATTAGTGGAATTTATAAAGTTGGCACGATACCACACACACACACACACACACACAATAAATATATACTGAACTATGGTTTAGCTTGGCTTCTTTAATTATCATATTAAAAGCTATGAGAAAGAGAAAAAAAAAATTAATTATGAAAAATATGTTCGTTAATTATGAAGCAAGTCAATTGTTTAATTAATTTATCAAAGTTATTGAATATGATTTTGATTAATTAAATTTTTTTGGACAATTTTTTTCAATTATCTCCCACTATTAATAATATTTTCCTAATTATCATGTTTATCATGACCGATGTTTGAACTATAATTATTTATAGATGTTTAATTAATAACAGGTAATTAAATTAAATAACAGCTCTCTTTATTTTAGTTTCTAAGGGAAGTGAAGTGTTTGCATCCGAGATTGCTTCACGTGCCCCCTGGATATCCAACTAAACGAACACATTAATCGCCAACGCAGCATTTTTATAGTGGTCCTCGCAACGTAAAATGGCTGAATAGCCGAAGTCATGGCTTATGTGATGGATGCCAGAAATATAAAAATATATTTAATTTGAAATTATCAAATTATGAACAAAATGTAACATTCGCTGGTAAAAGGACTATTCAGGTAGAAGACCACTACTGTCTTTTAGAGTTCATGAACTTAATAGCATTGTCTACCCCTTCTTCTCATAAGGGAAGATTTGAACGAACAATTTGAAGGAATTCTTTCAGGACAGTCTGAATCAGACATTCTACCAGTTAACATTAGTGCTAGTTTAAGTTAAATCAATCTAGCTAGCGTCAGTATACTTATAAGCATATTATTGTGGTATTGTAATGATTAAATTCTTTTAGAGAATAATATAATTATTTTAAAAACAGTAGTGCTCTCTTGATTGTTACTAATATTTCTCTCTCTTTCTCAAACATACACACAAGCTCTTTACAAAACCGCTCACGCCACAAGCTACCACTACACTACAATACAACCACACTAATCACATTTCACTTATAAAAAAAAAATTATTTTAGTTTCTTCTTAAAGTAGTATTCTCGCTAAAATCACGGGACGAATGTAGCGATCAATTCTGCTCCACTATCGTGTTTCGGATATCTTATTTTATATATCTTATAACTTATTATCAGATATCCGTGCATACTTGTTAATTAACGTTGTGCTACAAATATTGCTTCCCTTTATGGACAAATTAACATCTTTATAAAGTAACGTAATAATTAATCCTAAAGTAGCGATCGTTATCCAATCACTCCTTACCTGGGGGCACGCCTGAAGAGTGTACAAAGTGTACGAGCCAAAGATTTCAAGGCGACAAGGAAATACTTTAAAAAATATTCATTAATTATATAAAAATAACTTAAATTTTAAATCTCTATATATTTTATGTCCCATGTTCCATTCATAATAAACTTAATATGCTATAATGTTAATATGCTTATAATAGATAGTGAATATCAATTGGTTTCTTTTATTATAGCACAAGAGTTATGTACACACAAATTTGTATCCACTTCTGTTTACCGATGGAATACTTTACTTATGTAATCATTATCTAAAACACGGTGGTGGAGCAGAATTGATACAATAAAACCTTTATAAATATTTACCCAAAGTGTTTGAAATGATATGATTCTTCAACACTCGACGAAGTTTATCTTTTAATTTACATAAAACTACAATAACGTCTAATTAGCAAATGATTTCTTTTTCCAAATAAATAAATTACTTAGTGCCAACCTGCCAAAAGAGGCCAGCGCTACAGAATGATTGCATTGAAAGAGCCAATAATATTGAATAAACACATTTGAGGTTTAACATCACATATCATCTAAAAACAATGTTTACAGAAAAATGTTACAAATAAAAGTGATGACTATATAATCTGTGGGGTTAGTATTCCAAGTTTAAACGAAATCGTTGTAATCGTTTCCGAAAAACTTCCAAAAACTAGAAAACCCTTTTCTGTAAAATCACAATTTTGCGATTTCCTTCAAATTTGGAATTATCTAATGTTTATTAATATAACAGAGGTGGCAGAACCATTCATTGTACGAACTGGTACTTTAGAGGAAAGATTAACGGTACTGTTCCCCCACAGACC
Source organism: Triatoma infestans (assembly GCA_011037195.1). Taxonomy (NCBI): domain Eukaryota; kingdom Metazoa; phylum Arthropoda; class Insecta; order Hemiptera; family Reduviidae; genus Triatoma; species Triatoma infestans. The sequence goes on along the minus strand of JAAEAF010004467.1, from coordinate 12,909 downwards.
CCCCCCAAATAAATTATTTTCCCGAGAAAATATTTCAAATAAAATTGAAAGTTATTTACACATGCAGATTAAACCTCTCATTGTAGGTCGCAATGGAATGAGGCTCGACATCTCCTTTTGTCAATGTAATTATTCAACGTATGCAATTAGTAACTTTGTATAAAGTTTAAAGAATATCGTTACAGCCATTTTTGAGAAAATCTCGTAAATCACTAAAAAAACTTTCAGTTCGATGGATTTTGCTTGAAACCTTCTTGTCGGACGCGGGGATAGTACCTAAAGAGAATATTAAATTTGAACTTCCTGTTTTGTTTTTTTTTTGAGATATTTCTTCACACACACACATACGGCCTGTATTCGCTAATAACAATTCCATGGACTCAGGGTACCCCAAAACATGCATTTTCCAGAAAATTCAACTTTAAGAACCAAGCTTGGCTAAACCGGTATCTAGGAGCCACAGTACATATCTTTTCGTCGCAGTTCACTGTTGCACCCCTTCAAAAAACTGCTCTATATATAAATTTACAATACTATAAATAAATCTAATACTTTTATTTAATAATATTTTTCTGGTAAAACAGTTTTCAATGGAAGTTCCGTGAAATCTCTTTTTAAATGTTTTAAAAATGTTTAGTGTTTATTGGTGGTTTATAAAATTGTTGCTTACAGATTTCGGGAGGTTTTTTTTCTTTTCATTCATAAGAATTCTCAATGAGATTTGCCAAATGTCTAAGCAGTCTAAGACATTAAAACTTGAGTTCTAAGAATTAGGATTAAACATAATTTAATCATTCCATTTAACCTAAATAATAAATTCCCCACAAATTAATGAATATTGAATTGATTAATGGAAAATAACAAGAATATGGTAAAGGCTAGTTGATTTAGCGACCAATATATTAACACCAGATATTGTACCACTTTTTTTCTTTTTTTTTAATGTTGCTCAGATAGAAAAAAATTATTCAAATTCCTGTTGACGTTTTGGAAATATTTATCTCCATCTTCAGGACTATAAAAATTTAATGCAATAGATTATAAAGGTTGAAGATAAATTAAGAATAATATTAAAATATTGTTTTTTTAAATTACCTTGAAAATAAGTTACATAATTGCAGATATTGCCCTTTATTCTCGTATACAAATTTGTTTACTATTATTAAAATTGATTTGTAAAAATTGCCACACCATCCATGACAAAACTAGTCCAGGATTAACCGAGGAAAGAAAACCTGAAGGAGGTGATTTTATGATTATCTCTAGTTATAAAATAAATACAATCAAGAAATACCAGAATATTAAAGTATATAAAATAATATCGGTGTATATAACCATTTTTTCTATATAACAATTAACAATAAATCAGCCTTAAATATACTACAATATAAAATTATTGCCATTTATTTAACAACTTATTATAAAGCAACGAGGAATAGGCAATGTATTAGTAATGTATTTTTATTTTGGTAACATAATTGGAAATGACGTAATATGTATTTCTGTGGGAGCAAAATGTGTGTTATTTAATTAAGTTCTTGTAAATTCTGCTGAGAAGTTTATTTTTTTTGTTACATGTGTCTAGACACAAATCATAAAGCATTTTATTATAGCTAAAGATAACCATATCTTTCCCCCATTACTCTGGCCTAGTCCTATAGTTTTTTCATGCATTTTGATGTCTGCATCTCAGACAATTTTAACAAATTAAATAATTGAAAACAAATTTATATAGAATAGTTGTTAGACGACATTCTGCACCTATGTATCTCATTTTCCAGGTAAAAAAAACAAAAAAACAACAATATTTTAATATTATTATTAATTTATCTTAAACCGTAATAATCTATTATTGTAATAAATTTTTATAGCCTTGAAAATGGAAATAGATATTTTAACGAAAGTTGGCTAGAATTGTAATAGTTTCTTTTTACCTGAACAACATCCAAGAAAATAGTACAATAGTGAAAATAATGTATTTAGATATATTATGTATTTTTTTTTAAAAAACAAGTCTTCTTCAACATCAAACACACTAAACATTTTTCCTAACTTAATTTTCCTTTACATTTTTTTTTTTTTTTTATATGTCCAACCAAATTAACACGAATCCAAACCTGTGGACCATAAAAAATAGGATATTGGAATTGAGTTAACGTTGTCCGTTCAACGTTCAATGACAATGAATAAAGTGGAATCGATTGCACAGCCTCATACGGGTCACCAGTTGCGTCATCCCCTCTTCTTATTTTATGAAGCTGCCATTTCAAAAAGCAGAAATTTTCCTTTCTGTGAAAATAAAACATATAAATTATAATAAATTAAAATAACAAGAAATATAATATGTTCTTTCAAGAAACAGTTTTAAATTTAGAAGATGGATGTGATGAATTTAAAGCTAATGAAACTGTTGCTGCAACGTAAGTAAAGCAGTGAAGTAAAGGCCTAGTTTTTTCAGATGCACTTTTAAACCAACTAGTTGTTAACGCAGACTTCAAGGACAGGAAAGTTTTACAGGAAATCTATGGAATTAAAATATTGTCTTTTGAGTTTTCCAAAGTTTTTGCATTGACGAGTCAAATTGAGTTCGAAATTGAGTTTTCAGCAGAAATACATATTTTGAGGTGTGCATTGAACAAAATATCTTATTAAACGAAAAATATCTCAGGTTGCACAACATGAAGTTGCACAATTCCGAGATATATTCTCGATTATTGTACTTAATAATGGGTGTAATTTACAATATTTTTAAAGAGTATTGCAGTGAATAGAAAAACTGTGAATATTGATTCTCTTTTGTTAAGCGGTCAGAAGAATTCTTGGCAGATATCGCGCTCTGTATTGTCGCAACAGGTGGTTTCTAATGAGAGAAGACATTGTCTAATCTAAATCAAATCCTTGTTGCCTGGAATATCTGTTGTAGTTTATGTGCTTGAATCAGCATTTTGATATAGTAAAGTAGTAAAGTAAAGTAATGCCTATTTTTTCAGGCGGGCTTAATGTCCAACTACCAAATTAGGTGTCGTGGACGGGGGCGGAAGCACCTACTTTACTGTTAACCTTTTTCATACCAATATAAAATTTAGCAGTTACACGCTTTACTCGAACTGGGGTCCTCCCACTTATAAGTGCATGCTCATAACCACTATTCCAACACCCGCCCCAGCATTTTGATATATATATTCTACTTCTCTACTATTTTTTAAGGTGCTTTAATATCTTAAGAGATTGGCGCCTGCTGCCTTTAGTGCATCGTAGTGTAGTTTTTGTGGGGTTTGAACAGAGAAAAATATAAAAGAGGGAATTGCACTGATTTACACTGAATGCTGATTTATTGCTTAAGTAACAGAGTGCTGCAAGGATTTTACAAAACTGAAACAGAAAGTGGCAGCACAGTAGAAATGATTGACTGAACCCACAAAGTGTTGGATATTGGAGAAGTTTTCTTGAAGGCTTGTGTACAAGACTGAATTGTTTTGTCCTCAATATTGTTCTTATATATGCATTTATCAAACGTCATCTAATTCTTTTTCTAGATCTTTTAGGGTTTGAAATAAACGCATCTTGATCTCTTCTAGCTTATGGCAAAGAGATGCGTTATGTCTCATGTGACGTAGCGATTGGTTTCTAGCCTGCAAGCAAATCGCCACTCATGCATTATTTATTTCTGTAGTATGCTGTAGAAGCTGGTGAAAACTCTGATGGCAGGCTTTCCCTGGGACACTCTAACGAGGCCTTTGCGTTTTACCAGCGTACTATCACGAACTAATTCCGCAACTCCTCAGTTCCTTTATAATCTATATGAACGATTTCACTAGCTCTCAAAGGGAGGAGAATATCTAGGCATTGGAAGGTGAAGTTAAACAGGGTAAGGTTGAGCGGGAGGCCTAAAAAAAGTGCCGACCACCACCAATTCACTCTCATTCAATCGCCATTCAAAGAAACATCGACACTCAACTATTGTTCTCACACCATCACTCTGCCAGACAGACTGTTACTCTTTCTTACGCTACCATACTCTCACTCTAAAATATAACGGTGCAAAGTCCTTGCAGTGTTTAATATACTCATTCAGTATAAACGGGGTTCAGTAAATCTAACTTATCTCAACCTAGTTTTCTTTTCTATCCAACGTCCTCCCGCTCAACATCCACTACAAAGTAAATACTTTCAGTGATTTTTTTCGGATTTCCTTTTTTCCTTATCATCTGGGTTTAATTTATTGAAAACCAAGTATTCATTTTATGGAATAACTATGACGGTTATTTTTAGGGTTTGTGTACTGCGACCACAAGTAATCTATTGTACTCCTTCTGGTGCCGTAGGTGAATTTGCTTATAATGGGGTTGTTGAGGAAAGAAATTAGGTTTGATTAAATGAACGAGATATGAAGACACTAATATAATGTAGCTAAGTTTACACTAACTGCACTGGACTTTATAATGAAAATGATAGAATGAATGGTGTGAGTAAAGATATGACACGATGCGATGTATGGTTGTATCTGATAGATATCCTCTAGATAGATTCCCACTGGCTTATATACACAGTTCTCCCACTCTAGCTTGCCTAAGTCAGAGAGTAGTCTCAGTTAACAAGAGAGCTCTCTTCTCCCTGCTGTGGTTGCATTATCATTGCGTACCATTACATTGCTCATCTACAGTACCCTCTCCAGGTTGAGATCCCTAAGGAATCTCAAGATTGCGGAAGGTCATAGGGTGGGTATTTCCCTCTCACCAACTGGTAGCAACCCTGGTTCTTCAAACTTCTTTGGATGACGGCATCGAGTCGGTGAGGAGATAAAGTGGAGTTTCCTCCATCTCCCATAGAATCTACATATGCATTATCTTCTAGGCCCAGTTTCCTCAGGTGTCCCCCGAATCTGCATTTCCCCGTAAAATGCGGATCTTATTCTTGCTCAGACTGATGCAGGCCTTCCACCTTTCCTGGTTATAACCTTCCAGAGAGATCGTGACCTGCCTCAATCCCGGGAGAGTTTTCCAGAAACTAGCTCTTTTTGCCACCTCCTATTTCCCGATTTCTTCCAAGATACCTGGTTGCTGGCCCCAAGAGTGGAGATGCAGCGCCTTCTTTTGCTAAGGTGTCGGCCACCTCATTACCTTCCACGCCGACATGCCCCGGCACCCAGAATAGAAATAGTTTACTATGACTGGTTAAAGTCACCAGAATATATCCTACTGTGATCTTTTAGGTTTCCGTGGCCATTTTTATAAAAAAAACTTGAGTTTCCGGATTGAGACCGTAACGGTGATTTACTAAAAACCGATGTTTTGCCCATGTTGCACTGAACCACTTCAGGATCGTTACGCCTTGAAAGCCAATAAGTTTGCGAACAAAACATGGGTGTAACTTTGGTTTTTAGCAAACCACTGTCGCGGTTTCAACCAGAAAACTCAGTGTTTTTCGTATCCTACTTTTTTTTTTTTTTTTTAAAGATAGGATTAAACGAAATACTGATGAATCCAGTACCACGATATATATTGTTATGTTGTGCTTGTAATGTATGTATCTTAATTAAACAATGAATTAATAATAATAATTATAACAAAATAGAAAATGGGAAAAGAATGAGTAGGTTTGCCAATCTGAACCAGTACAGAAGGTTTCATTGATAAGGTTATTGTTGTGTGTTAGCCGCCATGTTTAACAATAATAAGAAGTTGATTTCTAGCGTGTATTTTGTTTTAATTCGTAAAATATTTATTATGTGATTATTATTTTTTTTTTACGTTTCTTATTAGGAATTTTAATGAAAACAAACGTTATAACAAAACATTACATAATCTTAATGTATAATCTTTTAAAATAAAATCACTGACGGTCAATACTTAATATAAATGATTTAAATTAAAATAAATGATAGAGGAACTAAAACTTCTCATTCACACCTAAATGCAATGCAGAGCAAATATAGAATACTACAATGAACGGTTCATCTAATTTCCTGATTCTTAACATCTCTAGAAGAATCTCTAGTTTTTACAAAGGACATTCTCACTTTATTCTCCCGTTTTCTGTTGCTGACAGGACGACAATATTTGATTTTCAATTTACTAAAGGAAATTCATTTCAAGATGTCAACCTATTATTATCTACCCATTTTATCATTATTTACTTAACAAAATTATTAATTTTTAATTTTTCTTACCACAGTTAAAGGAAGTATATAGCCAACATGTCAGATTTTCCAAATTGACTTTTCACAGGAAATACAAATTTTGAGGCCATCTGAGCAGGAAAAAATGGTTTCCAAATATTGTGTTTGTGTTTTAACGTAATTGAAGAACAAAAAAATTAACAGATAATTCAAACATAATATTTCGGTTAGGCTACTTTGGGAGAATCAAAAATAGTTTTGGTTAAAATCGGTAAACTGGCTGCACGATTTAATTTTATTAATTGTTGTTTATTTTGCAACCGCATACATCAATGCAACTAACAAAAATATTGACCAAATAATATAGTGTATATATACATAACATCACGAAATAAAGTGATAACGTGAACGATGATAATCCAGAAATGAAAGCGGTGACTTAGCCGTTACGGTACAATGACAGCCCGTTCTAGGTGGTTGACGTTATGCAATTAAATGATCATTGGTTCCTGGAGTCTTCGGTGAGGTTTGGTAAGGAGTGTTCTTTAGGTTAGTAAGCAGATTAGTGGATTATAGTGGGAGGATAATTTGGTATGGAATTTTGTTTAGCGGGGGATTGGGTTAAATTAGAGACAAATGGAATATTTGGGTCGGGTGGATTGCATGACTGGAGATGTACGTATAATGGAGCATTTATCTAGATCTAAGGATTTTGGATTGAAATCCCTGTATTTGGTTGAGATTAGTTCGTTTGGCTGTGTTGGTAACAGTTTTTTTTTTTTTTTTTATATTCAACAGAGTCGGTTTTGAACATTTGTCGAGTAATCTTTTCAATATTTTGTATTTTTTCTTGCATCCATTCGGCTTATTCGAGTATGAGGGTTCCATGTTAGTCTTTTTTCCAGATGCAGTCCAAGATATTTTACTTATTTGTAAATCCAATTAATAAAATTTAATTATTTTTGTTTTAATTGCAATGTCCAACAAATTTTAAGTTGAACTGGTCACAAAACAAGAACAAAAATTATACATAGATATCTAACTGTAGGCGTCCTCTTTCACATGACCATGTGCGACGGTTTAAATTTAAACATAACTAAGAGGCACCCCAAAATATTTTTTTTGGGGCGGGAAAGGTATTAAAAATAAAAGTGATACATTTTATCATTGCAGTGAGATTCAAGTTAAAGAAAATCATTGAACCCATTTTCAAGAAAACTCAAAAAAAAATCTCAAAAACCCATTCTGGAAAGTCACATGTCCGGTTAACCGTTTTTCTTAAAATTTGGAATTCTACCAATGTTTTCAATGTACATTAATAATCATTAATAAGATCTAATTACCAATATTAACTAGATAAGTGTTTCCTCCTTCTAATCAAATTAGAATTTATTTAAGAGAAATATATTACTTTATAAAATATTGAATACTAAAAGGAATGAACGATAATTATTATGGGGTAATGTTGTTAATGATTTACCACTCATTTTCATTGAAATTTCCATTTTATTCAGATTTCCATCGGTAATTAATATGCTTTTAAATCCAAGTCAATGACTGCGCTTTTTTAATGCAATAGTAATTAGGTTAACAATTATGTCACAGATTTAATTTTACACTCACGAACTTTAACACTCATAAAACTGCATATATATATTATTATGTAATATGTACATAAAATAAAATATGTAAGTTTTATTTTTTGTGTGAATATCAATTTTAAAAAGATTATAATTTTTTGTAAAGTTATTATTATCATTTACAGAAGGAGAGGGCAAACCCTACGCTATCTAAAGCCTCCCAGGGCCCGTATAGCTACCCCTAAAGAATAACAACCACTGGGACTAGAACAAAAATCCAGGCCCAGGTTTTAACCATCTAAGTTTCACCACAGACCGAACAAATCGGACCAAAACCTTAAAAGGACACAGCTTAAGATCCTCTACCGATATCCTATTCCGGCCGAAGGTCCTAAACCTAATCTTCTCACCGCTCAAACAGTCCATCATCAGATGCATGGGTGTTTCCTCCTCCGTCTCACAAACTCTACAAAAGGAGGCAGGCATGAGTCCCACAGAGATGTCTCTTTAAGCCACAATGCCCAATGAGGAATCCAACCAGATGCCTGAGAGAGGTCCGTGAAAGACATCGGCCCCGCTACTCAAAGCTCCACCCGGACACCCAAAGAGCATCTTAGACTGCCGACAACCCACTGCACTCATCCATAAGGATGAGTGCAATAGGTCATCCACGTCTGAAAGCCTGATAAACATGTGCCAGAAGACACATAAACAGCAGGCTCTGGACATCTTGTTCAGGCCTGCCTGTATCCTCCTTCATTGCCTCAGAAGAAGTAGTAGGAGCATCCTCATCTTTCTTATTCAACCTGATGAAGAGCCTGCCCATCTCGAAGAAAAGACGAAAATCTACCTTCCTCAACGCCTGGACAGAAGCATCACCAATCCTGTAAGCCAAAGGATACTCCTTTCTCGACTTATTGTCGATACACGTTCCTCCATCGGCTTTCATCCAGGTTATTTTGGAAGGCAAGACCTTTCAGCACTTGTTCGCTAGTATGCTTGCCCTCCGGAATAAACGTAGAAATCCTAGCCATAGTGGGGACCTCAGACGCCTTCATAAGCTTGAAGTGCCTTCCCTCCCAACTAGGATTAACATTCTCTAAAACCCAGTCAAATGTGGCCCGATCAAAGCCGGCCAGAAGAAACCAGTCCTCAGAGACCATGCCCGACTGAATAAATTTCAGCCTGCATGACTGTTCCTGTATAGTTTTCTTAACGATGCGAGCATCTCCCATCTGATAACAGAAGCGTCATCATCAGAGAGAGGCTCGGAAGGATCGCTGCTGGTTATAGCCAGAAATAGCTTCCTCTCCGCCTCCGTTAGGCTTCTTACCCCGCAATTGTGTAAATAATGTACGAAGTTTAAAGAAGGAGTCAATTTCCAGAAAATAGCAAAAACACAAAACGAACATTGTGTTAAGTTGCACTTTTTATATCGATGGAATTTGATCAAAAGTTTTATAAAATTATACAAGTTTGGGTTTTCTGCGCTTTTCCTTTTTATGTGATTTTATTTTGTTCACTCACACACACCTACACACACAGATGAAAACCACTCACTAAAAGCATTTTCTCCTTCTTCAGTTAACCCCAAATTATGTGATACTGTGAAAACTGAATTTCCAAATACCCACATTTTCTCGTCTTCTTCCTGTAATGAGCAAAATATTAGAAAAATTAATATTAAAAATATTAATTATTCTATATCATACCAGATCATCAATCCTGGATTATAGCTTCACACTCTACTATTCAGCAGTGCCATCGTGTTGTAGACCTAAACTACTCCTCTCTTGAGCAGAAACACTGTTGCATGGATGCCTTCTTGGAAGTTGCACAATCATTCGATCGCGTCTGTCGTCTGGGCTTGTTGTGGAAGCTGATAGGTATCCTTGACAAGCTTATTACCTAATATTGAAATCCTACCTCACTGATCGCTATTTCAGGATCAGCTACAGATCATTCTTCTCCAATTTCCATCCTATATCAGCTGGTGTTGCCAAAGGAAGTATACTTTGACCCATTCATTACGCCATTTATACATTGACATGCCAACTATCCGCTGTATACCAATATATCACCCTGTACACACTCGCCATTCTTACTAAATATAAAGATCCCGATATAGCAACTCGCATTCTACATGCTCGCTTGAATTCACTTCAACAGTGATTCACAAAATGGGAAATCAAAATCAGTGTGGGAAAAAGAAAAATCATTTTCTTCACCTCCCTACGAATCTCTCCTGCTCCAGTTTATTATGACAATGTTGCCTTAGCCTCTGTAAAAAAAATCTGACACTTAGGACTAACTTGGTCTGACGCCTCGTCTGGAATCCACGAACCAGACTTATACGATTGGTAGTACTTCTACGTTAAGAAAATGCTAATGCAATTTACTGTACAAACGATCTAAGTTAGAACTTACCAACAAACTGCTAATCTACAAAGTTTATACTTAAACCTATTTGGACACGCAGTGCAGAATTTTGGATTTGAACCAAACGATCCAATCCAAACATCTTCCGCGAATTTTTTTCAGCTTCTTTCTTTGTTTCCAACCTACAATCCATACAGATTTAAATATTCCATGATTACGTGAAGAAATCCTATTCCGATACAATAAAATTCATAACAGTTTTTTCCCTCATGTGAATCCTCTTGTGCGTTACTGGCATCCCACACTAATCCTATTAACCCTAGTCGAAGACTAAAAAAACAATGGCCTCATTATCTACTTAGCTAAATCCACTGGACGGTCATTACTGAGTGACTTCTCCATTCCAGTTTCATCATTTGTCCACTATTATAAATTGATTATTATGCTTACATCAGGTGTAAACATCAGTTTATACACAATATAAAATACAGTGGATAAAAAGAGATATACTAAACCTTCAAAACATGATTGCTTGGATATCTAACTCTTTTCGCACTTTCATAATGTGGATCAGGCAAAGACGGGAATGTGCCAGACTTTCGCCACAAGCCTGAATGATGAATGTCCTACACATTTTCATTACGTTCCATGAAATTTCAGTTCAATTTTTAGACCTAAGCCCTCTGGAATGTTGAATAATAATAATAATAGAAGAAGAATGCACGTTATATAAAAAAAAACAAAGATCGTATCGGTAACATTCCTTAAGCAGTAGAAAAATTAATGATTAATAATATTTTTTTATTTTCTTTTTTTATTTTTAAGGCGCGTCAACATCTATGGTAATTGGCGCGCGGAGCCTTCTCAGTGCATGCCGAACACTGTCCGGAGGCCGGCAGTGCAGTGAGAAGGTTCCGGGCACCAATACCATATATGTTGACGCGCCGTAGAAATTAAAAAAAAAAAAAAGCGCAAAAATGAATGGAAGTGAGTCTATAGGATGACGGTTCTAGGCCCCACTTTTTGGCACAGATGGGGCCGTCCCCCTCTCCCACCACAGCAACATTACCCCTCTCAACCACCAATTACCCCCTCCCCGCCCCCAACCTATTCCCAAACTTTCCCCACCCCGCTCCCCTCCCCTTTTCCTGTAGGCGAAGAAATAATAAAAATTAATTTTTTTTTGCTGAGGTCAGCAAAAGCGATCTCACAACCTTCGTCATCCAAGTCCATCACTTACACCACTCAGCTATAGTGGTAACTTGGCAATAGTAGTTTTCTTTAGATCCTTATACCTCACCCCCACATACTTCTCCCTGATCTCTCTCATATACTTTCTCTCTCTCTCACTCTCTCTCTCTATAGATATATAAAATATATACACAGAGACTTAAAGAGAGGCTCTGCCCCACGTACCCCAGGCCAGGGTTCATTAACCTGTATTTTTCCATTCGTACAAAAGTTTATTAACCTCTATGTATACAAAATGTTTGCAATATAATATATTTACTTATTTTTTTTTTTTTTAGACGGATACTTATGTAAGTTTTTTTGGTAAACAATAAACTAAAACTTAATCTATGGTTCCTTCTTATCTATTTTTATCGATCACATGTATATTGACATTTAATACAGTATACATGATTTATGAGTCACTTACCTGTGTAAGGTTTTTGGTAAGCAATTACAATGTAAATCTCCATTTTCCTTTCTTTTCTTTTTTTTTTATCGATCATTATATATTTATAGAATCCAATATATCGGTTATTTTTTTTTTTTTTTTTTTGGCACAGTTTAAAGTTGTTGGACTTGTTATCGACGAAATAGTTAATAATATGTTTTATCGAACTAATTGTTTATGCAATTAAAGAAAGGAGAAAAAGCTAGTGATTTAATAACTGGTGTATCTCAATTTACATACCAAATTCCGCAAATTTAATCACTAGACAGATACTTCGTTTTTTTTGGTAAACAGATGAGTTTTTTTTTTTTTTTAGTAAACAATAAACTAAAACTTAATCTATGGTTCCTTCTTATACACCATACTTATCTATTTTTATCGATCAAGTATATTGGACATTTAATACAGTATATTGATTTATGAGTCACTTACCTGTGTAAGGTTTTTGGTGAGCAATTACAATTTAATTTCCATTTTCCTTCTTTAAGAAAAATCTATTTAGCCTATTATACAAAACACACCGAGGACAGCCGAACTACAGAGCCGATAATAACCGAACAGTCCTTATTTTTTTTTTTTAAAAAAAAAGAAAAATACACATTACACAATCATTTGTAATTAAGTTGTCCAAGTTTTCTAATAATAACCACAGTCCAAATCGTTCGTTAGTAGGTTTTACTTTTCTTCCATAGAGCTAAGAAACACTTAACACTTTGTGCGAGCCCATGTTGTCTCTGCCGATGACCGATTAACACTTAATTACAAAGGACTCCACTATGAGTTAAATCTCCACTTTCCTTTTTAAGATAATTTTTTGTTTTGTTTATCGATCAACTATATTTATAGAATCTAATATATCGTTTTTTTTTTGGTACTGCTTAAAGTCGTTGGATCTGTTATCTAACGCAATGTACGACGAAATAGTTAATAATATGTTTTGTCGAACTAATTGTTTATGCAATTAAAGAAAGGGGAAAAAAAAAAAAAAAAGCTAGTGTTTAACCAGAGATTTAATAACTGTTGTATCTCAATTTACGTATCAAATTCCACATATTTAATCACTTTTCTAATCTAAAACGTACTCAATTTACACACATATTTCCGTCAATTCTTGCAAAGAAGAGCTGTAAGTTTTCGGTTAGAAATGTAGA